>PVKN010019290.1:0-16434 GCA_004027915.1 Capromys pilorides | reverse complement strand
TTTTTTTCACTAGCAGTGGTGACAATGTTAGAGAAAATGGAATAGGATGTGGATGGAAAAACAGTTGCTGGGGCTGGGGAAATAGCTTGGCGGTCTAAGCACAAGCACCTGGGTTTGATCCCTGGTCCCACATGCTGTCCTGGCCCTGGATCCTGGGGGACCCTCTCCCAGTGAGCTGGCCACTGAAACCAGATGTGGTGGCACATGCCTGTAGCCCTAACGCTGGGGAGGTTGAAACAGTAGTATCATCACTACAAGTCTGATTTGCATGGTGAGACCCTGTACCAAATAAATAGGTAAAATTTTATTTATTTATTTATTGTGGTACCAGGGATTGAATTCAGGACCTTGTACTTGCCAGGCAAGCTCTTATTCCACTGAGCTATCTCCCTGGCCCAAATACATAAAAATTTAGAAAGGAAAAAGCAAACAGTTGCTAAGCAGCCTCACTATCAGAGTATGGGCTGGCCTATTCAGCCATGAGTGAAGGAAGTTTGCATATTTCCTGGGCTCCTCCCCTATAGGCCTGGTGGGTCCCCCAGGAGCTGGCTTTGGCAAGGCAGCCCCACCACCCAGGGCACAGGAGCCATCATCGGGCTCTTTGGTTCCCTGTGTTCCTGCAGTTTGTCACATCTGGAACATAGGCCACCAGGCCGGGGGGCGGGGTCCCAAGGAGACATGCTCTGGTGACTCTGGCGCCAGGAGTGAGGCATCAGGGATACCAAGTATGGGACCCTGGGCTCAGCAGAGCCTGAGGGCCTGCAGGCCTCAGGTCAGGCAGGCTGGTACAGCTTGCTGGGAGGCAAAGAGGAGATGTCCCAGAAAGGGAATGGGAGGTTGGAAGCAAACCAAGTACAGCACTGACAAAAAGGTAAAATCATAAGTTCTATCTTATATGTGTGTAACAAAAATAAAACATTTCTACAGGTGAACTATGGAAAGAACTGGGTGCTTGAGAAAAGTAGGGAGGGAAAATTTCCACTGACTATCCTTTTATAGCCAATGAAATATTTTCAAAAGTAAGTAAATGGGGGCCGGCGAGATGGTTCAGTGGTCTAAAGTGCCTTAGGAAAGCTCAGGCAACTGCAGGGACTGCAGTTCGATCCCCAGCACCACATGCTGCGCCAGCCCCACCACCAGGGCAGGCTGGGCCAGCCACAAAATAAATAAAGAAACAAACAAACACAACAAGCAAACAAATAAATTAATTAATTAATTTTTTTTTAAAAAAGTAAGTAAATGAGAGGGCCAGGGAGATAGCTCCGTAGCACAAGTGCCTTTCCCAGCAAGTGCAAAGTCATGAATTCGAACCCCAGTCCCGCCAAAAAACCAAACAAACAAACAAATAAACAAAAGTAAGTAAATGAAAGTAAAGATATGAGAAGTAGCAAATTGATAAGGCCCAGGACAATGTCAGCTTTGTCCCAGCTGCAGCACAGAGCTGTGGGGTAGTCATTGCCCATTTACAAGGGGAACATTTATGAAGCTGGAAAAGTAGAAGCACCAGGGGGGGCTTTTGCAGGGCCCTGGCATCGACAGCAGCAGCACCAGCATTATTCCTGGAATCCAGAAGGAAGAAGCTGAGCTTCCTTCTAGGGTTACAACCCAGCCTGGTTGAGTGCAGCCTCAGTGGGAAGGGCATCAGGGGATGAATACAGACCTCCTCCCTCCCTTGGTCTCTCTCTGGCCCCCCACTGGCCAACATTGGACACAGCGCAGAGTGGGCACGGAGCACACAGTGCCAGCCTGACCTGCCTAAGCCTCCACCCCGTAGGTGTCATGGTCTGTCACAGAAAATGGCAATGACCCTCAGTCTGGAATGAAACTCACTAATCCACACAAAGTGCTTAGAACAGTGCCAGGTGCGTGGTACACACAAGACGCAGGAATCATGACTACTGCCGCTGGCGGCGCAGGACCTAAAGCTTCCTACAGCTTCTATGAAGGCAGGATCCCATGGAGCAGGGCCCTGTGAGAGTGAGGAGGAGGAAACCAGTGGTGCCAGGCATGGGATTTATAGTGAGATTTAAGAGAATGACTGAAGTAAAGGAAATGTTTATCTATCTATCTTTTAGGGAACTCGACATTGAAGCCAAGCCCTCATGCAAGCTAGGCAAGGGTACTGCCATTTCCCCAGCCTTTTTTTGTTATTTTTAAACCAATAGAAATTTTTAAAATTTGCTGTTGCTGGGCATAGTAGTGCACACTTGTAATTCCAGCTATCTGAAGGCAGAGGCAAGAGAATCGTTATGAGTTCAAGGCCAGCCTGAACTGCATAGTGAGACTGTCTCAAAACAAACAAACAAACAACCAAAACAAACAACAAAACATTTATTTATTGTAGTGCTAGAGATTCAGTCAAGAGCCTCACACATAAGCATGCTACTGTTGAGTTATACTCCCAGCCCCTAAATAATTTTATTTTTGAAAGTAGGTATTTTGGGGGCGGGGAAATAGCTCAGTAGAATAAGTGCTTGCCTGGCAAATGCAATGACCTGAGTTCAATCTCTGGTCCCACAAAAAAAAAAAAAAACAGTAGGTGTTCCGTTTTGTTTTGGGACAAGGTCTTGCTATGCAGCTCAGGCTGACTTTGAGCTCATTTTGCATGTCAGGCTGGTCTCGAACTTGCAGTGATACTCCTACCTCAGCCTCCTGAGTGCTGCAATTATAGACATGTGCCACCACGCTGGCCTGGATGGCATATTTAAGGACAAATTGGTCAATACGGAGAGGACTTGGTGAGTCTGGAAAGTGGGTTGGGTTACATGGTGTGCACTTTGACATGAAACTGAGGAGGCATGATTTTACCCACAGGGCAGTGCAAGGCCCTCTAGGGTGTTGGACAAGAGAATGAAGTGAAACACCTGGGCTTTAAGGAAGATTTATCTCATGAAGGGGTGAGGAACAGCAACCAGTGTCAGGGTCCCCAGGAGGGGGACTCATGGTGACAATATCTTCAAAGGGGAAAAGGCAGAGAAGGAGGCCTAAGAGGGGCCAGAAGAGAACTGGTGGAATCTGGTAGCTGCCCAGGATGACGAGGGCACACACTGGCTCTTTTGACAGTGACAGGGAAATTTTAAGACCTGCAAACCTTTTCCTTCTGCATTTCAAATATATCATTCTCCTCCCAAGGGGGCGGTGTGTGCTGGGTCTCAGGTTGTTGCGTCTGCCCTGTGGCATGTCAGCACAGCCTGAATTCACTCCAGCGATGAAGGAAAGGCACTTGGGAGCACCTGCCCAGCTCTCCTCGGCCACACAAGCCCAGGCCTGGCAATAAGCAGGCAAGAGCCGTGGGGGTGTTGTGGGACGGGGATATGGCCAACAGAGGCCTCAGGGTATGTGTGGGTCAGTGGAGGCCCTTGAAGTCCTGGGCAGTGGGTTCCTCAAAAGCAAAACCACTTGAAACATGCCATCTGGGACAGCTGAGGCTCTGTGGCCAGTCCCCAACAGCCCAAAGGTTTCTGTTACAGAAATCCCCAGCCAGCAAGGACAGCTGCTGGCTGCAGACGCCCAGAGATGCACCTTCAACTCAGTTGGCCACCCAGACTAGCACACTGGGGCAAACAGCCGAGGCTGAGAGGGTAACATGGGAGAGACAGCCCCCAGAGCCTTGCCGGCTTCCAGACCCATCCCTGAGCTCAGGGCTCTGCTTCTTTACCTGGGTTCCTCTATTTTCCTTCTGTGGCCAGCTCTTGCTTTTCCCCAGTGAAGAAAGGCTGGAGGGCTGACTGTCCTGAACAGCAGCCAACGAGTGCAGAAGGCAGGGCCTTGGCAAAGACTGCGTTGCCTCTGTGGGAGCCGCAGGCTGATTATACTCAGCTGGCAGCCAGGTGGAAGGAGCTTTCCAGGGCCCGCCTCCTCCTGGTAGCCTGGTAGCCTGGTAGCCACTGTGGGGAGGTGAGGGGCACGAGGGCCCGGGTAGATAGGAGGAACAGCGAGGCCCTGAAGGGCAGCCAGGCCCAACCTTCAGCTGAGTCCAGCCAAGAGCTGGATTTAGAAGCCAAGGAGGACGCAAGCCCAGCTCCTGCTAGGATCCAGGGTTTTTCCAAGGGGAGTGATTGGCCATAGTTCACCCAGCTGGATTGTGATAGAGCCAGAAGGGGACAGAATGCTCTGATGCAGAAACAGTCTGCGTCTGCCTTTCTTTTCCCAACAAATCTCAGGGACTTTCCCAGGGTTGAGGCCACTGCGCACAGCTGTGCAGGTGTGAGCTGGGGCGTGCGTGGGGTGAGTCCGGTCTGTGTGGGGCTGTGTCTATCTGGCCGATCAGTGGCTTTGCTCCAAATCATACCATGGCCCTATGCAGAGCAGTAAGTATCGAGTGCCTTCCAGGGAGGCCGAGTCAGGGAACACAACTTTTCAACAAGCACCCATCCCTGGGACAGCTGCTGCCTGGGGTGCGCTTCTCCCCGGGCTGTGTCTCCAAGACCCAGCACCAGCAGTACTTTCAGGACTGCATGCCATGGGCATAGGCAGCCTTGTGCCAGGCTCCTGGGCTGAAGCTTCAGCCAGGCAGGTGAGCAGCAAGTGCACTGAGGAAGGCCTGGACTCTTTCCCCAGCTATGCTGTTCTCTGTAGCCCTCTCGTGCTCCCCTGCTAACTTCTCCCCTGGGGCAGGGTCACCTCACAAGATCCATGGGGCTGCATCTCATGGGCTCGACTCATGCAGAACTGGAATGAGGTGGGAGTCTGCGGACATGGAGCCCTCAGTGTGTTGTGTGCACTTGATCTGAAAAATAAAGACTGTAGGGGAAATCATCTATCCAGTGAGCATTTGGGGGCATAACCAATTATTTAATTTCCTGTTGCCCTTACATAACTCACGAAGATAATGGACTTACAAAAATGACTCTCCAAACCCCATTCACAGCAAACATCTATGGACCCTCCTGGGTCCCACTTCACCACTGTTTCTGAAGACCCAGGCAGGAAGCAAATACACCAGATCCCACTGTTATGAGCTTGCCTCTTGGTGGCAAGGCAGACCAGCGGACAAACGAGCCGGATGTGGTGGCCCATACCTATAATCCCAGCACTTGGGAGGCTGAGGCAGGAGAATTACAGTGAGTTCGAGGCCAGCCTGGGGCAACATAGTGAGTTCAAGGTCAGCCTGAACTACATAGCAAGACCCTGACTCAAAACAAAAAAAAAGGGGCTGGGGAAATAGCTCAGTAAAATAAGCACTTGCCTGGCAAGTGCAAGGGCCTGAGTTCAATCCCTGGTCCCACAAAACAAAACAAAACAAAACAAAACAAAAACAAAGAAACCTGAAAGTAAACAAAGGAGATAATAGCAAACAGCAATAGCATCAGGGAGGAAATGACATGCTGCAGTAGAGAGAAAGAGGCCTCCAATAAACTCCAAGGCCCTGACTTCTGAAATAAGAGAGTTAAAACACCCCCAGCATGTGTCAAAGGAAAAACAGGCCTTGAACTGCTTCAGACCACAGAGCTAAAACAAGAGCTGACTTCCCGGCCTGCACCTCCTCCAAGCTGTGCTGCCACGGAGCAGAGACTGCAGGGGCTCTGTGGGCTGAGGCTTGAGACAGACATGAGGTAAAGATGAAGGACGCGACCACTGACAGACAGATGTGAGGTTATGTGCCAGCTGCAAGGAGGGAGAGAAGGTGGGATCGAGGGATCAGGTTCTACCTCAGGGAAGCAGGAAAGAGACGTGGAGAAAAGGCTGAGGTTGGCATTGAAAGACGAATTTGCCTTGGCAGGCTAGTGGGGGGAAGCCTAGCTGACTCAAGGATGCAGCAGAGGAAGGGGTGCACTGCCATGGGGTGCAGCAGAGGTGTAAGGACAGGCTGAGGAGTGGCTTGAGGCACCTCCCAGAGCAGCAGGCCAGACAGCACCCAAGCGGAGGATGCCAGGCCCTCAGGACTGCTTCTCCTCCCTGCCACCTCTGCCATGCTTCTGTGCCTCCCTTGGGGTTTTCCCAAACTGTCAACAGGCCAGAGTCCTGCAGGGTAGAGTCCAGCTGGGATCACTGGGAGGAGGGCTTTGGGCCAGAGCTGGAGGCCGCCTCTCCTCTCACCTGGCAGGTTCCTGCTTCTGCAGAGGGTATGAGGACACAAGAGACGCTGCTGCTGCTGCTGCTGCTGTTGCTGCTGCTGCTGCTGCTGCTGCTGCATTTCTGACCATTAACACAACCCAGGAGTGAAGCAGCTGTCTGAAAAAGAGGAGGTTGGTAGCTCAAACACAGCTAGATATGTCCTGACCTTGCAGTGTGATGGTTCTCAAACCCAGGCTGTGAGAGCTGCCTGGGAGCTGTTAACCTGGTCACTGTGACTCTCCTCTCCTCTGAGCTCAGAACTGCTGGGACATGATGCAGGAATGTGTCACCATTAGAAGTACTCAGAAGGTTCTGTTGGAGAAGGCAGGCAGGTGGGCCCAAAGCCACCAGAGAGCTTGGGGAGTGGGGGTCCCCTGTGGGCCCCTGTAGCTCAGGAAACCTCATGGCTCATCCTCTGCTTGGTGTCAGTCGCCTTGCTATAGAGGAAATGCTGGATGTCAAATACACTGAGCTCGTGCCCCACAAGGCCAAAAAATGGATTATGAGGAATGATGGAGGTTAGGAATAGGAAACTTTATTGGAGAAAAAGAATGAGGAAGCTGGGCATGGTGGCGCACGCCTGTAATCCCAGCACTTGGGAGGCTGAGGCAGGAGGATCAGTGTGAGTTCAAGACCAGTCTCACTGGTCACAAAAGTGAGCTCAAGGCCAGCCTGAACTACATAGCAAGACCCTGTCTCAAAAAAAAAAAAAAAAGAATGAGGAATAGGAATGAGCAATAGAATAGCGCCAGATAGGAGACAGGAGGTGTCCTGAATGGGTTGCCAAAGGAAGCTTTATAAAACAAAATCATGGGGTGGGTACAACGTGAATCAAAATTGTGATTAACCAGCAAGATTGGAAGCATAGTCACTTAGGTAATATTGATCTAGTGGTAACAAGGGTACATGAGTAACATCATTAATCCTGGTCTATAATCTATCCTTAATCTTGTCTTTAGACTTAGTAGGTGGGAGAGGAAGGCCCATCCCTAACAGGATAATGAGAAATCTCAAAAGAGTGATACCAAAAATCCCAAACCACGGTTCATCCCTTAGGAAAGTATGTAGAATTAGTCACTGTGACTTTAGTCCTCAGATGTGCCTCCAGCCACTGGCCTGATGCGTTCATTCTCATCCCTTGCATTGACTCCCTTGAGGGCCCAGCCCTGCCTGAATATTTCTACCTAAAATGCAGCTGCCTATAACCCCACACACACACACACACACACACACACACACTCTGTAACAAAGTCTCTTCCCCGTCACCCTTGCCTGCCCAATGTGAGCTCCCATTAGAGGCCTGGGACTCCCACATCGAGTCCAAAACTGACAATAATATTTTTCCACAAGGCAAACAACTTGGACAAAGCAAGCAGACATTTGCAATAGCTATGGATCTGGGAATCAAAGGCTGAAATGTATTTTGCAGAGCAGAGTCCAAGTCCTTGGCCTCTCAGCACCCACAGCTTATGGTGCTGCAGTGAGTGGACAAAAAGAACATTGAAGAAGGCTTGAAACCGCCGGCCAACAGAAAAGCACTCAAGCTGCTCAGAAGCTAGAGGCTGTGAGGTATCCACTCTTGGTCCACACCTACAAGAGCAGCAGGAAGCGTGTGCGTACCCTGGTGGGTGAGGAGATCAGAAGGGCATGCAGAGGCCCAAGCAAGGAGGTAGGCCAAGAATGTTGCCTCACCCAGCACCCCTCTCCAGGTCAGAGGCCAGTGGAGCAGAAGCACACAGAGCTTGTCTGGGAGGAGATGCGCTCATTGCACAAGCTCAAGGGCCTCAATTAAGATTCTGAGCTGGGGAGCTAGAGGTGCGGCTCAGTGATGGACCGCTTGCTTAGCGCAGCAGGCCTTGGCTTCCATCGCCAGCAGGACACAAACATAAGCAAAACAAAAGCAACAACCGAAGTCCTCTGATCCTGAGTGGCAGCCGGGGCCTAGCTAGGGAAGGCCTGTCTGGAGCTGTCCCCAAGGTCCCGTTGAGGCTGGGCAGAACAAGGCCAGTTTAGGACTTCCCAAACTGCCCCAGATGAAAGCACAGCCTCCCCCCATGATTCTCTCCCTGCCTGGCCCCAGTCCTGGCTCTGGCTTGTGGCCTTTCGTCCCTCAACAGTTGGCATGCGAGGGGGACAGAAGGGGCTGTCCCGACTCAGTGGGAGCCAGGCCCACGGGCCTAGCCCCGCAGCCCTACAGACGCATGTAGCTAACCACAATGAATAAATTTAGTCCCATGATGCCATCTAGCAAGAGGCAAATTCTGCTTTTAAGTCATAAGACAAAGTTACTTTGCTTGCTTATTAGGCAACGTGCCTCCTTTGGTCCACATCCTAATTTGGAATCGAACACATGAAAGCCTCCCCTCCTCCGCTCTGTCTGTCCCCACCAAGCAGACCCAGGCCAGTGCTGAGGGCTGAGCGGGGCACAAAGGCCAAGACCTCTGGGAAGCCTCAAAGGAGCCTTTGGGCTCTCCCTTTTTTTAGGGTACAAAGAAGCTCTGAAACTTGGAGTTTGGAGTTGATAAGAATGCGGATTAGCTGTACTAGTTCTCCTGAGGTGAGGGCCTCTTGTTACACAAGATGGCCTGTGTGACAAGGCAGGACTGGAGATCACTGAGCTTCAAGCGGACCTGGTTTTGAATCACTGCACCATCTGGGTGACCTTGGGCCAGTCGCTGCGAGCCTCTCAATCCCATCTGTTAGGCAGGAAAACAGCCACCTCATAGGATTGCTATTGGGAGAGTCTGTGTTTGTTTTCAGCACCTACCTGAGGGCCAGGTAAACAGTAAGTACGCAGCAGGAGATCCTCCCCGCTCCCCTGCTGGGTCATCATGACCCTAGGACACAAGGCATAGCAGCAAGACAAGAAAGCAGGCATTGCCAGTAGACTGACCCCAGGGACCACAGCAGGACAAGGGCAGGGCAGGAGGAGCACAGCGGTCAGATGCCAGGGAGGGTTTTGACATCCATGCAGCCTGCCTCAACCCCCCCCACCCTTCAGCTCTGAGGAGGCCTCTCCTTGGGGCCACCTGCAGGACACTAGCCCACCTCCTGTGAAGTGCCAGGGGCTGTATGGGGGCAGGGGGGCAGCCGGTGAGCTCTGCAGCTGGCCTTTATTGGAGCACAAGGTCTTTGCTAAGGCTCTCAGGCTTTTGCAACCATGAGGCCTACAGCAGGGCACAGCCTGCTGACAACCACGCGGCAGGATTTGCTGTCATCCTGTGTGTTCCTGCAGTTCTCTCTACCCAGGACTGTGGAGCTTGGCAGTCTTCATTCATTAGTCTTCACTTTGCTCTTCACAGGGCAAAGAATTTAGCTTAGGTAAACAGAGATAAACAAATAATGCTCAATGTAAATTTTACTGTGTACAAACCACTTAATATATTAAAAAGAAAGGAAGGACCTCGGGGCACCTGAGGGTTCTCTTCGGCCTTTCCCAGGGTTGGGCTGAGTTTCCTGATACACATGGCAGGACCTCTTAGCTTGTCCCTGGGACGGCCCTGATGTGGGTGTAGCTTGCTATTGTCCCATCAGGATGGCTGAGAGCCATCCGGGGGCGCAGGCCTGCCTCACCCTCCTTCTTCAGGTCTCTGGGAGAGAGACCTGGCAGCCCCTGAGAGATTTGCATTATTTTGTGGCAATAAGCAAATCTGCAGGGGAATTTTGGAAAAGCTGCGAGCCACCAAGAGGAAAAGCCAAAGGAAACAGAAGAGCAGGAAGCCAGGAGGAAACAGGTCTGGGCAGAGGCCGAGGCTGCTGAGCCAGAGGCCCTGGGATAAGGGCTATCTGAGGCCTTGATAGGCTCCACCCTTCCAGGCTGCTGAGAGGAAGCCAGAGCCTGGAGCAGGCCCGGGCACTGCCTGTGCTGCCCTCTGTGACCTGCAGGAAATCTTGCCCAATGCAGGCCAGTGTCAGCAGCAAGACAACCTACGGAGCTGCCAAGCAGGCTGCAGAATAAGATGGAAAATTCCCACAGCACTCTTGCATCCGAGGCCATGCCTGAAGTGGAGGCACCGGGCTCTGGGCCCCTTTCTAGCTCTGTCTGTGTGAGGGAACTTCCCTCCCTATCTCCCTGTAGGGTCAGCAGGTCAGGGGCTAGGGGCGACAGCAGCTGAACAGCACCTTGGGGAGAGGAATGGAAACCCAACCTTGGGCTGTCCTTGCTTCTCCAGAGCTGGATCGATGGTGGGCTTGTGGTTCACAGGTGAGGGCTGGCAAATAAGGAATGAGGGAAGACAGACCTGTTTTTCTGCGTATAAAGAATGTACAACCACCCTCCAAAATAAGCCAAGAACCTGAAAAAATTGGACCTTGTTGACGTAAAAGAAAAATTGAACAGCATTCCCCAAGCAGGCCAAGGTTTTGAATTTAAGTCACTATTACAGAGCGGACACGGACACCCCACACTCATCGGTTCATTGCTTGGGGTGCCTGTGATGAGCAGGAGGTGCACATGGAATTTCTGGGCCTCACCAGCAGGAGGACTCCCTCAGTGATGTACAAAGCAAGACAGGGACGCTCTTGAGCAGTGCGCTGCCTCGGCTTCTCCCAGGACATGCTGGAGGAACCAGCTGAAGCAGGCTGTTTCTGCAGCTCTGGAAACTCAGGCATTTGCCAGTGCAGGAACTTGTGGCCCCTGTGTCCCAGAAAGATAAGATGGACCCAGGTGATGGAGCAGCATCCTCCGGACAGTTGGCCGGGCACCCAGCAGAGGTGCCAGGTCCAGGAAGGCCACCCTGCCCCAGTGGGGCCCAGCTGGGGGAGGGAGGAAGGAAGCCACGCAACATAGGATTTCCCCTTCCCAAGGCTGATGAGCCTTGGCTCCAATAACCTGATAAGCAAGCTCGTTTGTTAGCTGGCCTGGAGTCTTCTATAGGTGACAAAAGCCACTGGGAGGTTGCAAAATCCTTCCTGTGCAAGAAGGCTTCCAGAGGCCATCTTCTCTCAGTAAGAACACGAAGAGAGTCTGGAAGCACCCAGGACTTTGTGTAGGGGATGATGCGCTTCCAGGCCTCCCCGCTGAAAGGAGCTTGACAGCACGTTTCCGGTGTCCCCTCCACTCTCCTCAGGCTCTCTGAGCACCTCCTTCCCTGGCGGGTCCTGACTCCCATGCCTTTCTGGCCACCCCAGAATGCCTCAGATGAGGAGCCCTGGGAAGGGCAGGTTCACAGTTCAGCATGGGAACCTCGCAGGCCTCTGCCAGGGCCTAGCTGATCCGGGACCACCGAGGCTCCTAAGGACTCCGCAGGTCCCAGAGGAGAGGGAGTGGGAGACAACCCTGAGCCCAGACAGTCCCTCATAGCTCCTGAGTCTCCAGGGGTCTCAGAAGCATCTTGTGTGCTCCTCCCTGCAGAGAAGGATTTGCGCCAGGGCCAGGGACCCCCATTGGGTAAAGCCACAACCCTATGTCCTGAGTGAGTGGTAAGGAGCGTAGGAAGGAATTTATTCACCAGAAAGAGGTGAGCACTTAGCTCCTGGTTAAACCACAAGCCTTGGGGAGGCCCCCACACACCTGCTCAGCCCTGGCTAAGGGGAGACCTCTTCACTTCCGGTTTGTTTTTCCCTTGCCGACCCTGCTATGCTTTCAGCAAGTCGCAGATCAGAAGGTCAGGATGCTGTAGAAACTTGAAAGCACTTAGGGAAGGTCGAGGGCCTATCCAGATGCTGGGTGTTATCTAATGTTTATTCCTGCACTTTAAGTGTATTTCAACATTTAACCCCCATGGCAACCCTTTGAGATGGATTCTACAGTTACAAATTCATATGAAAGAAGAAAAAGCTGAGACTAAATTCCTCAGCTGAATGCAAAATGACTCCGGCCATCTGACTGTTGAGGGGCAGGAACCAGGAGCTAGAAGGCCAAGGTGGCCAGAGTGCCTCTCTAGTCAGTGTTTTCGTCTTTCGTGCAGCCTTGGGAGCTGAGTTCTACAGCAGAACCGTTCCTACCACTGTCTCCGGGTCCTATGTGCTGTGCAAGTGCCTGACAGGGCTTCATGAGCCTGTCTAACCTTTCCCTGGAGAGTCACTCCCTTTTGAGTTTACCAGCTGCCTCATTTTGTGGATGGAGACCTGGCACTGGGGTTTTTCTGAACCGAGAAAGCAGCTGTGAGCACCTGCAGCCCTGCTTGCCTTAGAAGCTGCATAACCCCTTGCTTTCCAGTGGCCTTCAGTTAAGTTCACTTCACAGAAAAGACTAAAGAAAGAGAAAGAAGAAAACCCCCAGAAGGGATCTCTGTGCAGTTTGTGGCAGGAAGAGTGTGCTTTTCATAGCACAAATGTGAGTTGTTAGAGACATCTTACGAGTCATGAGCTGTGTCCCTGTCCCTGGGGGTGTCCCTAGCAGAGCCCTCCTGGAAGGGGGCCTAGGGGCCAGTTTTGCACGAGACGTCATCATGCCCCCTCTGCTTCTGCAAAAGGCCAAACTTCCACTCTGCTGGATGCAGACAGGAGGTGAAGCTGCCACACAGCTCTGTGACAGCCGGCATGGTGCAGATGCTCTGCCAGAGATGCGGGGCCTGAAGTCTCTGTCCCTTGAAAGGCTCAACCATGTTGCCTCATTCATCACTGAGTGCCCCAAAGATGGGTGTCTGACTTGGAGGAAGGGCTCCCAAAAATTTGCTGGTGAGTCTAGTACCGTGAAAGTGCTCCCTAAACTGAAATAGTGGTGTGATCGCATTCTTCCAGCTTTCTTCCCTGACCTGCTCTCTCTTTTGTTTCCTTAAGGCTAAGAATTGAGCCCAGGGTCTTCACACTGAGTTACATCTCTAGTCCTTTCCTTTTCTTTCTGAGAAACAAGCACCAGCCAGGCCCCCAGAGGCTGCTTAAGCATTGAGGCCCCAGTTACATAGTGCCAGGAAAACAGGGCTCTGTTTCCATCAGACAGTTTGCTGAAAGAAACTGCCTAACCAGAAAGTAAACCTTGCCATGGCTTTTTTCAGAGTGTTCATAATATAAGCCCACCCCCAAAATCAGCCCCAGTTAGGATCATCAGACAGACAGAAGCATTTAGTATGTCTTTTGCAACACATGACAGATGTATTAGATTATAAAATAATATTAATATATAATTAAATAAAATAAATATTATTGGCATTGACATTCAAATGATAATATAAATTATAATCAAGTATTTGTAAATACCCAGGCAGGCGTTTTAGGAGGAGAAGTAAACACCTGTGTAAACAGATAAACTTGAAAGCTGTTGCCAAATGACCATCTGGAGTACGGACACATGTGACATGTATGTGCTAACCAAGCTGATGTAGTTGTATCTAATGAGAATCGTCATAATTCAATGCATCCTTGTGTTGTAAGAGATTTAATGTACACATGTGAAATAGTTTCTGAATTTTGATGCCAGCAATTTTTAAAATCTCTTCTGCATGTATCATCACTTTTTTTGTTATTTGCTTGTTTATTTTTTGTCACAATGTCTCACTTTGTAGTGCAGGATAACCTTAAGCTCACGGCAATCCTCCTGCCTCAGCCTCCCAAGCACTAAGATTACAGGTTTGTGCCACCACGCCTAGCTGGACCATCATTAACCATCATCATTTTGTTGCCACTCTTGTCTCATAAGTCTTCAGCTAACACTTCGCTTAATGGGAGCTTTGTGAAGTTTGGCCTGCAAGAGGCTACGACTTGGTCAGGAATTCACAAGATAAAATCACTGTGCTGCCAGTGCTAACTAACTCTGTTGATTTTCCTGCGTTGCATTGACTTTAGATGACGGGGCCAATGGTTCTACAGAACGTGGAGTCACAAGAAATTCAAGCCAGAATTTGGGGGTTTGGAGAGTTAATGGCGATGTTCCAGAAGGTGATAATATTGTGAAATGTTATCCAATAATAACATTTGAATAAAGGTAGACATTTGTACATGAATAAGTAGTAAATGTAGATTGTGGTACATGAATAAAAGTAGATTGTTGTGCATAAAAAATAAGACATTAAGCTAATATAAGACCTGGTCTTATTTTCAGGGAACTATGGTATGACTGACCAGCTTGATGGGCTGGTAGTGGAAGTGCTGCTCGTGGTCTCTGTCCCTGGAAAACCCCAGCCAGGCGGGGCGCCGTGAGGCTGTGCGCTGCGGCTCCTCCCAGTTCACCCCTACTCTCCTCAGGGAAACCAGGTCTTTCCGGTTCTGCTTCCGTTTCTCCTTTCTGTCCTCACTGCAGGCCCCCGTGTGGCATTGGGAACATCTACCTGACTGGGTTAACATGGAGCTTTGCAGGTCACCGCTTGCGCTGAGGACAGCTGCTGGTTTCTGCGTGAAGGACGCCCCCCGCGGCCAACAGCCTTCTTGGGGCTCCTCCCCCAAATCGGCCCGCAGAGCCGCCCTCCCCGCCCCCTCCGCCTGGCAGCAGCACCCGCCGGGCGCGCCTCCCCGTGCGCCCTTGGCGCCCTTCCGGCCTAGGATGGGCCTCTCTGCAGGAGGGGCTGCCGGAGGCCTCCCCAGCCGGCGGGCGCTTCGCAGCGGGCTGCCGAGAGGGTTAATGACTGCCGGGCGCGTTTCCACGGGCTGTAGAATGAGGCCACCCAAGGTGCCCAGGACGCGAACCCTGGGCAGTCACTTTGCGCTCCTGAACACGCAGGTGCGCTGACCGGGACCGGAGAGCGGCAGCAGAGGTGGGATGAGCCCCTGCTCCGCTGCTCGCGACGCGACGTCAAGCATGCTTCTCTGCGGCTTTGGGTCGATGGGCAAAGAATGCAGCCACCCAAGGGGCTCACTGCAAGTCAGAACCGTGCACGCGACAGTGGTGTCACCTTTCCTTTAGGGATAAGGGCTGGACGTGAGAGCACCCTAACCTCAAAGTGTCCTTTGTGTCACAGGTGAGGAAGCCGAACGGTGGCACCAGGACACCTGGCAGGTAGCCCGCGCCCGGGTTTGCGCGGGGGCTGGGTGCCGCGAGGAAAGCCCCGGGACGGCCGGGGCGCGCCGCGCATGCGCAGGTGTGCGGCCACCTGGCTCCTCGCCCCCACCCCGGCCGCATCTCCGGGGAGCAGGTGGCCCACGCGCCGGCGAAGGAAGGTCCTGACCGGCTGGTGACCCGCAGAGCAGCGCCGCCTCCCGAGCACCGCCACCGTAGGGGGAGGACACGCTCTAAAAATGAATAAGACCGTCCTTACTTCTCTTTGGGTATTTTAGTGGGAAATTTGGGGCTTCATAAAAGGATAGAAACTTTTAATCATAAAAAAACCAACATTGTTTTTTCAGTATATAATTTTTATTTTTACTTTTTAATTTTTCGGAGACAGGTTCTCCCTAGGCGGTCCAGGCAGACCTTCAAGTCGCTGTGCGCCCAGGTTGGTCGTGAGCTGACACCGACTGTTCTGCCTCAGCCTCCAGAGTGCTGGCCTTACCCGTGTGCATCACCACATCTGACTAGGATTTTTAAAGTCGAGAACTTAATTTCAGTCTGATTCTATAGGTAATAACACCATTTAATGTGGAAAATATATTAAAATAGAAGAAATAAGAAAATTATTCATAACCATTAGGAACAATTTGGATTATCTCTTGAACTTTTTTCCTCTTACATTTGCCAGATTAATATATTAGAAAAAGAATAGTTTTAGATTTATAGAAAAGCTGACCAGGGGCTGGGGAGATAGGTCCGTGGTACAAGTGCCTGCCTGGCAAGTGCAAGGTCGTGAGTTTGAACCCCAGTCCCACAAAGAAAAAAAAAAAAAAAAAGCAAAAAAAAAAGCTAACCAGACTGTGCTGAGAGTCCCCAAATAAATACCAACACTGCACACCACTGAGGATTGGGCCCTGGATCTAGTGTAGCAGGCAGGTGCTCTACCACTGAGCTATCCAGGCAGCCTCAGGTAGCCTCTCAATACCTACCGGATTTTATTTATTTCTTTATTACCAGGGATTGAACTCAGGGCCTTGTGCTTGCCAGGCAGGCACTCATGCCACTGAGCTATCTCCCTGGCCCAATAGCTTATTAATTAAATCTTTTTTTTTTTTTTTTTTGTCTTTTTGAGGCAGGGTCTCACTATGCAGTTCAGGCTGGCCTTGAGCAGCCCAGGCTGGTCTCGAACCTGCACCGATCCTCCTGCCTCAGCTTCCCAAATGCTGGGATTACAGGCCTTAAATGTCTTCTTGGAACTCCTGGCAGCTACTGGTCTTTTTACTTTCACTTCAGTGTGATGAGTTGGATTCTGCGATGGATAAGCGGGACTGTTCCATGCCTTCTTAATGCTGTGATGGCTCGTTTTGCCTCAGTGTTAAATAATATTCCACTGTGTGGTTGGACTATGGTCTGTTTTTCTGTCCATCCATGCAAGCGTTTCCTTATTTCTTCCAGTCTGTCAGTCACTGCGAGAGCTTCTAAGAGCATCACCCACAGGATTCCCAGAATTACCC
>PVKN010019289.1:0-16429 GCA_004027915.1 Capromys pilorides | reverse complement strand
ACTTTAGAATTAGTTTGTCATTTAAGCCCCTTATAGTCTGAAGAAATTAACTAAAATGTCTAATGATATTTGAATATTTTTAAAGAGAGCTAATGTCTTTATTTGTCTGCATTTTTTAGGTTCAAAGTTCTAGCTAACCAATACAAATCTATATACCCTACTTTGGAAATAGACATTGAAGGTGAATTACAAAAACTTAAGGTAATGTTTTCTGACCTCTTTAATGTTCTTGTTGCCAAGTTAGTATCTAGATCTTCATTCATTCCAGGTTTGGGTAAGAAATGCACCAGTTTTTCCTGGACTTAGCATGTCTGAATGACTTTGTACGGTCAGTGTTTTAGATAAAATATTGGGTGGGGACTAGGAGTAGTAAGTGAAGGTAACATTAAAGTAGGGGTCAGATTATAGGTTTTTGTATTCAGTGCTAGGAAATTCAGCTTTTATCCTGGAGATAATGAAAGGCTATTGGATAATTCTGAGCAGTGCTAACATTTGCATTATACAAGAATTATATGAATTGGGGTATATAGGCCAGCGGGGGCTGAGTGTGCTGTGATGATGTACAAAGCCAGCCAGCCCACTCAGGCCCGACAGCCACAGCGTGACTGTGTCCTACACTCTCTACTCCTGCAGTTACATTGCAGGCCTTAGGGCAGTGGGGTGGGCCTGTGGCCCGTGTGCAGCAGCAGGCTGACACTGTTGACAGCTGTAAGAGCTTCATCATCACTGTCGCAGGTCTCGTTCTTCTTTACAGTATGCTTTAACTTAAATTCTAAAGTTAAGTAGTCAAATACATTTTGAGAAACTTATAATGCTACATGTAAAATAATATTTGGTATTATCAACTAGTAATACTATTGAGATATTTTACAGTGATGGAATGTAAAGAAAAAGAATAATATCAATCACAGGTTTTTGTATGCCTGACAGTATAACTTTTGGCCCTTAGTAAATTTTGATAACCACTCTGATAAGATTTCAAAATTCTTGGTTGAATGTATTATGCCTCATACATTTTAAAAGCAGTAGGTAATATAGCCAATTAATTGTCTGCACCTTGTGTACAAAGTAGGAGTACTTTGCTATTTAGAAGATTGGTACCATTATTTGCCACGAGGTTGATATAGAACTTTTCAGTTTCTTCACGTGTACACACACACACACACACACACACACACACACACACACCAGGCCGCAAGTGGGACCCAGCACCATGAGCGTGCTAGGTCCTTGCTGTACCACTGAGCTGTACCCCTAGGACCTAGATCTCTAATGTTCTTGACCCAGTATCTTTTCTGGCTCTGGAGAAATGGCAGGAGAGCCCAAAACTACTCTAAATGTTGCGACAGTAAGATAAATACACTCAGCAGCCCTCTTCTTGTCAGTGCTTACTGTCATGAGGTCCTTGGCTTGTACTGGTTGTAGTATCAGTGTGTTAGTGCGTGTAGCATTTGGCTTTTGTCTTTGTGTGCAGGGTTATATGGAGAGGATTAAACCAATGGTGAAGGACGGAGTTTATTTCCTGTACGAGGCTCTCCATGGACCACCAAAGAAAATCTTGGTAGAAGGAGCAAATGCAGCATTATTAGATATTGATTTTGGTGAGTGAAATATGGTTTGCAGGGAGCTAGACTGGGCCCAGAGTACTTAAAATATACATAATTAATGTTTAAAAGAGGTTTTTTTTAGCATGTATATTCAGGAATGATGGAAGTTTGCCACGCCAATGTTTTGTTGTTGTTGTTGTTGTTGTTGTTGCTGTTTGAAAGGACTGTAATAGAAACTAGTGTGTTAAGTATGTACATATTTTTAAGAAATCATTATTTTGAGTTCAGGGGACTGGGAGGGGTCCTATAAATTAAGGGTTTTATTATTTCATTAATAATTACATTGCCTCAGTTGCCTGGAGCCATAAGATGATAAAATAAATTCTGTAGGTAAACCTTCATCTTTAATTTAACCTTTAAAAAAAGCATGCAGTATTGCTAAACATACGGATTGTAAGATCTGTGAAAACCGGTTTATACCTGGGGATGAGACTTTCTGGGTTGATTCAGGGTGTTTCCTCCAGCTTTGGAAAGTTAAAGCTTAACTTCTTGGTTGCTTCTAAACAGAATTTCTCATGCTTGATGTCTGCGCGTTGCCATGTCACTGAGCTTGGTTCCAGCTAATTAGAGTGTGTTTTTACATGGTCTATATGGACAGTGCTCTGATACCATAAGATACCTATGTAGTCTGGAAAGAGCCAGTGTCTATAATTAGCAGAGTGGATACTAAGTATAAAAGGGAGAAAGAAAACACCACTGTTAACAACTTGTAATATGGTGGTTATTGTTTGCATAGAGATCCAAAGCTAGGGAAATACTGAGCCCCATAAAGCAAATTCTTGGTGTGTAGCAGTCTGTCCATGTTCCTGCTGCTCTGCCTTAAATTCTCACATCATGGAGTCATTTGTTTTAAACCAGTAAGCAACTCAGTGCTGGGGATTTAGCTCAGTGGCATAAGGGCCTGCCCAGCAAGCACAAGATCCTGAGTTCAATCCCTGGTACCAAAAAAGAAAAACAAATCAAACCCTCAAAATATGTGGTAGGTATCCTTTTACACACGTGGATTATTTTCACTAGAGGCAAGGAGAACCAAGAATGAAACACTGATGTTGAAAGAGGGCAGTGCCAGTTGTAAGTGGGGTCTGTCAGATAATTACAAAATACTTAAATGGAGAATTTTAATAGTAGTTCTGTTTTAAAGTGTGTGTGGACCTGAGCATATCTTACCAGTCTTCTCTATTTTCAGGGACTTACCCTTTTGTAACCTCCTCAAACTGTACTGTTGGAGGTGTCTGCACAGGTCTGGGCATGCCCCCACAGAACGTTGGAGAAGTGTACGGAGTCGTGAAGGTGTACACCACTAGGGTCGGCATCGGCGCCTTTCCCACAGAGCAAGACAATGTAAGCTCATTCTCAGTAAATCCAATTCCAAAAACGCAGAAAGAAAATGCGTGTTTCTTCCCCTTACTGAATTCTTACCTGCTGCTCTTCGCAAAAATCATTACTTGTCTGGCCTTGTCATATTCAGAGAACACATCAGAGTGCAGTTGCTCCTGGAACATTTGGCTGGATATGTCTACATTAACAAATGCTTATTGTAGGCTTACTTTTAATAGATAGTACTTAGTTGTTTTTCCTAACATGTCAGGAAGTTGCCTATAACAAGATTGTAAAAACTGCTAGGTAAAGGACCAGGGAGATAGCTCAGTAGAATAAGTGCTTGCCTGGCAAGCACAGGGTCCTGAGTTCAATCCCCGGTCCCACAAAAAAAAAAAAAAAAAAAAGCAGGTAAAAAAACGAAGCCAAAAGTGGATCTATTCCAAATAGTGTGCTTCCATTAACTTTCCATCATTGCTATTGTAATTCATAGGATCTATTTTTTTGTTCTCTAGGAAATTGGAGAATTATTACAAACAAGGGGTAGAGAATATGGCGTAACTACTGGAAGGAAAAGGAGGTGTGGCTGGCTGGACCTCGTTTCGCTCAGATATGCTCATATGATCAATGGATTTACTGCGTGAGTATTCTGTAGAAACACTTATGTCAGGAAACTAGGACAATTCATGACCTCAGATTTAATTTTGTGGAATGCAGATTTGAGGTAGAAAAATTTCATTGTAATAGAAAAATACGATTCTGTAGTCTTCAAATTGAAATGGTAGTTCTAGGTAGAAGTACAAGATGGGGGAGGGGGATATAAAAGAGGGACCTCCATATCCAGAGGTGGTAGAAATGAATTATGATGGTCTCTTACATGTGAGAAAGTGGCAAGCCAAGTAGGCAAGCAGCAGACTGGACGGAGAGAGATGTGAGTAGCAGAGTGAGGCAGTGTGCCCGTGGAGAGGGAGGCAGCACCTCACAGTGGTAGAGGGTGGAGGGCTAAGGCCTGACACCCTAAGCTCACTTCTCAGGTCCCTCAGGTATGCTCCTGTGACTGGTAGCACCTCAGTTTTGTCATCTCCACTTGATCTTAGCCAAAAGGCCAAGAAGTGATTCGGTTTTGTCATCTCTAAAATCAGTGATATGATCATTGTATATGTCACAGTGGTATTAGAAGATTAGACTAAAAGTGTCATGAGAATGTGCAGCGTACTCTGTGGCTCACTGACAGTGCTCCCTGAAGGTCATCATTGTATGCACACAAGTGTGGTTAGGCCAGGCAGTGTCATGTCCGCCTGTAATCCTAGCACTCAGGAGGCTGAGGCAGGAGGATCATTGTGAGTTTAAGGCCACCCTGGGCTACAAAGTGAGCTCAAGGGCTCCCTGAGCTACATACAGAGTTGAGACCCTGTCTCAGAAAGATAATGACAAGAACAGTGTCTATATCTATATTAGTTAGTGTGTGCTCCTAGGAAATAATAGAATAAAGGCTAAAGGTAATAGTCTGTGAACAAGTATCCCAAATCTAGTATTTTATCTAATTCTCACAGGTTTCCCCTAAAAACCTGTTATCCAGTCAGTTGATCAGGAAATTTTCATGTGTCATGAAGAGCCCTTGCCGTGGTTCCTCCCTCTTTGGCAGTTTCTGCTCCGAGGGGTGGAGGTGATGGTAACAAGAGTAAGAACTGAGGGCTGATGGCATGCGTGTCAATGTGCTTATGGCTTGTGCTCGTCCACAGGGGCCAGCACCTTCTGCTGGGTCCTGTGGCCACAGAGTGCACCCTAACTCAGGCAGCCCTGCCGCCGGTGCGTGTTGCTGCGCAGTCAGCAAAGCTGAATCAGTGTACAAGGCCACCAGGACCGGAGAAGGTCTATTATGGCGTATTATGAATAATATGTGTCAGTATATAGGTCCCTATGTTTTATGTGTGGCACGCTTTAAAACATAATCCTAACCAGTTTGTAGAATTGCTTTGGAACTTTGAGCTTTGCACGAATTTTCCTTTATTCCTACACCTTAGATATTATGACCTTTAATATATTTATAACTTTGCTTTTTCTTCCAAAATCAGATTGGCACTTACCAAGTTGGATATTTTGGACATGTTCACAGAAATCAAAGTCGGTGTTGCCTACAAGTTAGATGGTGAAGTCATACCTCACTTCCCAGGTACTTCTTTGCAGGCTGTGGTAAGGGCAGCGTGCGACGTGCGCAGTGGGGCAGGGTCAGCGAGCGCTTCCGTGTGATGTGTGCCATCTAGCCCGAAGCTGCGTAGGCCCTGTGTGACATAGTGCGGAGTGTTCACTTGTTAGCATTTGGCTCCAGGCTGCTTTCCATCTGGGTGCTGGTCAGAAGCGTGCGTTCAGATTCCACATAAAAGAACCGTGGCATCATCGGGCATGCTGTTCCTGAGTCTCCTCTTCCTTGTTTTGAAAGTAACTTCCACACACAGGCCGGGCACGGTGCTTGGGAGGCTAAGGTAGGAAGATCCTAGCTTCCATGGCAGAGTTACTCTCTTGGAAACAGTGAGGCACCGGACAAGAATGTTTATCTACTGTAGGATATTATTCAGTTGGAAAGTCAGTTGTTCCAATGTATATTATGTCTTGGTTGTTAAATCTGCTTTCAGAGCTACCTCAAGAGTTGTAAACTTGAGGTGGGGAAATAGCTCAGTGGAATAAGCACCGGCTTGGCAAATGCAAGATCCTAGGTTTGATCCCGGGTACTGGGGGTGGGGGAAGGTGTTGTAAACTCAAACACTCAAAAAATAGTCTAATCATGCTTCAGGAGATAGCTCAGTAGAGTAAGTACCTGCCTGGCAAGTGCAGGGTCCTGAGTTCAATCCCTGGTACCACAAACAAACAAACAAAAAAAATCAAATTTAATGCCATGTGGGAAGAGCTACCATATGGAACAGTACTGCATATTCTTTCAATTGAAACTTAAAGACTAACAACACACAGTAAAACTTATCTTTTTCAAGGTGAGTTAGCTGATTTGGGTCAGATTCCTAAAAGAGTCTGAGGCAGAAATTTGCATCTAGGAAGTGTATTGCAGGGTGCTTTCAGCATCATCACTTACAAAAGAATTGGTCCAGTGTAGTGTAGCCAATCCAAGAGGAGCCAGAGAGCTGGGTGGCCCATCGAGTTATCCTACATTGGAGCAGGTGTCCAGAACTTTGTGCTTCCAGGTAGCCAGACAGTATGTGGTCCCTAGGGTGAAGCAGCTCCCTTGGTCCAAGGGCAGTTTCTAGGTAAGGGACTGAGTCGAGTCCCTCCTACCACAAGGGCAGTGCCTGTCTTAGAGGCAGTTCACAATGCACTCTACTCTTGTGCAGAGTTTTGAACCCTATGTAGATGTATAGTAGCTCCTACAGATTTCTTTTGGATGTCTTAAGGAAATTTTCAAGAGAACGGTTAGTGGTATAATCTATCCCCGGCTGGGCTATCACAATGCAAAAGTAGAAGCAAGTGCCTCATTAAACTTTAAGCTAAGGCTATGCCCTGTCATACTGGATTTCATGTGCCAAAAGCCATCGGGAAAGGAGTCACCAGCAGGGGTAATTGATGATTAAGAGTGCAGAAGGCTGTTGTTACCCAGTGCGTGTGAGGGGGAGAATGCTTGGCATTCCTTGAGCCACTGTCTTCAGCTCCTTGAAAAAATGTCTTTGGCTTTGTTTTGAAACTGAAAGTCTCATTTGTAGCCTGCAACCCTGTTGGCTACCTGTCTTCTGACCAGTTCTTCATCTCTCAAATGGCCAAGTCCTGTGAGTGTCACCCTGACTCTGCTCATAATGGTAACTGAGCCAGTATCTTGATCACCACTCTCTCTGAAGCGCTGCCACCTGGCCTTTATTCTTAGGGAATCCTGCCACCGTTCTTGCTGTCCTTTTTCCTTCCCTATTTCTCTTTCTGTTCATACTGGATATGCCTTAAACCTATCCAGAGGACTTTTATTTCTAGAACTCTCATTTGATTCTTTTTTATACTTTCTGTTTCTTTCCTATCTATTTACATATGATGACCGACTGTTCTTAATTTATGTAGCTGCGTCTTTTCTGTGAGTTTGACATCCAGACCATCTTGTGTATGGTTTCTACTGCTTGGCCTCCAGAATCTTTGTCCTACCTTCAGCTTTATAGCGGCTACTGCTTAAGCTTTTGATGGTCCTTCTCTTTGCATGTGTAGTTTGACTTTACCCATGGAATTCTTTTATGGCTGTCTGGGAAGATCCTGTCTCCTAGCTCCCTCCTCTCTTGGCCTGATCTTGTTAATTCTAGTTGCTTATTGTTTTCTGAAATCTGCTGTCTACCTCTAGGCCAGCGCAACTGCCTCCAGTATCCTGAATTGTGATCAGCAAATTGTTCACAGTTGAAAGAATTGAGTTTTTTCAAGATTTGCTTGAGAGGCTTTTTTCTTTCAGGAAGCATAGTGTCTATTTCTGGAAGGAGCTGTTGTATCTTGAGAGCTAGCCTGGCCTGTGCTTTTTATCCTGGCTGAAATGGAAGGCCCTTTGAGTCTCTTGATGCTTTTTTCAGCCAAGCACCTCAGCAATCCTGACATGTCTGCTCAGTCTGTTTCATCACTCTAGCTGCTCGGGACTTGCCTAGACTGTTTCTATCATCTTTGTGTCATGCATGACGCGAGAGTCCCCGAGACCATCTGTTCTCTGTTTAGCTTTACCCTTCCCCCTGATCCAGCACCCTCATCCTCAGCATCCCTACACACTGACTTGTGCACTGGCAAATGCTGGCTCCGTCCTACGGATCTCTAGAATGTAGCCCCTTTCCTAAGTGCTTCCTTGATCCTTGTGCTGGTTCATCTTGATTGTTGGCTTGACTGGATCCAGAGACTCAGAAGAGGTGAGTGGGTTGGGAGGTCACGGGCCTTCTCAGATGGAGGAGGTGTGGCGTGACCATGGGGATGCAGCTGGTCCCTGGCCCACTCTCAGGTCTGCTTCTGGCCACCATTAAGGGAATGGCTTCTTGAATTGTGCCCTTCGGCCAGGATGCGTCTGTCCCAAAGCTAGCCAACTGCGGACTGAAAGCTCTGAAGCCATGAGCCAAATAAAGCCTTCCTCGTAAATTGCTGGCGGCAGGTATTCTGTCCCAGCAGTGGGAAGCTGACAGACAGACATGTCTAGGTCATAGTGAGCCTTTTAGGAACAAGTGTCCAAACTGCAGCACCAGCCCACTTGCTTATCGCAGAGCGCCAATGCTGCGCTAAGGTTTTAGTTTAGAAAAAAACGCTTTCATCTTAAAAGACAAAAAGCGTGCATGCCATTGGCCCACCACCCCTGATCTCGGTGTGTGCCGTGTCCTGAGGAGGAAGGAAAAGGCAGATCTGGGACAGGACGGAGGGCCTTGCAGGACAGAGACCTCTACATTGTCTCCAAACAAGTGGAAGCCGTGACCTGAGCAAGTAGGGGGACATTCTGTGGCCCTCAACATTTCAACTACAGCAGCCCAGATGTCCCATCCATTGTCTCAGAGTTCCACTTTCCTGAGGCCCTGTCTTCTCACAGCTGATTGGCTGGATTTGAGAGTCTAACACTCTAGAACTTTGCTGTCCATATGTCAAAGTCTGAGCCTGATCCTCCTCCTCTTTGCTACGGATGAGGTACAGTCTAGGTGCTGCAGCAGAGACCTTTGGATTTCATATTTTGATTTAAGCTGAGCAAAGGCCCTGAGCCTTGTCTTTCAGTGCTTCGGATAGGGCCACCAGGTCATCTCCTGTGAAAGTTATAGCACTATCCCAGCATATCAGAGGTGGGTCCATATGCCACTAGCAGTGATCCTCACTGCCGACCAGCTGGCCAGGGATCCAATCCCACTTTTACTTGTAGAGCTGCCTTCTCACACTCATGGCTTAGTTGTCTTCTGAGTTCCCAGTGTCTCAGATTGAGTTCTCTAGGAAACAGACTTTGCTGTATGGATTGGCACACTGCCTTGTATGTAATTTGAGCAACATCTGTGAGAAGGATGAGGCAGAGGGAAAACTGAACTGTCATGTAATCGCATAAAAAGCTCTTAGCTGAGATATATTTGGAGGGGGAACAAGTACCTCGGCCCACCTGCTCCTTCAGGAGGAAGCAGCAAACCCATGGGTGTATAACTACATATGAAGATGAGTGACTGTGGAGAATGTTGGAATTCAGCAGTATAAAATCAAAACCTTATAAAGTTCAAGAGCCTGGGAATAGCTGCATAGCAACAGAAATAAAGTATCGGGCAGGGGCTGGAGATGAAAGGGGTAAAATAAGAGCTGATATGGGCTTGGGATGTGGCTCAGTGGTAGAACTCTTGCCTTGCATGCACCAAGGCCCTGAGTTCAATCCCCAGCACCACTACCACCACAACAAAATCAAGATGTGTTATGTAACACATGCCAGTTTCTCACAATGAATATAACTACTGCATACTATAAATATATATTAATGAAAGTTCTTATGAAATTAAAAAAATTCCCATTACTTTTGCAGAGTCTTCTCTCTACAGAGATAGGGATGAAAGAGTTCCAACCTGTAAGTGGAGATGCCTACAATCTTAGTTTTGGAAAGTTTCTCAGCCTTTGCAGGCTTATACCCTAATTAGATAAGAGACCTGAAATCTGGCTTTGGGAAAAGCTTCATTTTATCTCCCAGAATGCTGAAGCCAGCCTTCTTGAGAAGGGATCTTGGCCGCTCCTCTGCTATAGGGGGCAGGAACCCCTGCGTGCCCCATCCCTGGTGCCCAGAGACATCCCAGCGGCTGGCTCTGTGGGTGGCTGCTCAAAAGCTAGGCATGGCTTAGTGCAGTGGCTGGCACAGACTTGCCCGGGGCAATGGCTTTGCAGCATGGAGGTGTTACTGAGTGTTGGAGTGACCCCGTCCCCTCTAGGCTCTTACTGTCCTGTTCAAAGAATTGAATGGAACAGTAGGTGACTGGAAGTTTAACATTTACTTAGGATGAAAGAAGAAAAAGCACAAAAGTTCCCCAGAAGACAATGTGCTGTCAGAAGGAGTAGGCCAGGGAGAGTGGATGTAGGCCAGGGAGAGTAAACAGCGCATCTCTCAGAGCGCAGAGTAGGCCAGTGAAGGGCTTGTGGTAGCCACTGCCAACGTAATGACCCCCCTGTCTTTGTACCTCCTGCTGTGATGTCAGATCTGGCCTATCCCTTCAAAAACCCATTTTATGTTAGTGAAATTATAGGATGTAGCAATGCAGGCTTGGAGGAAACGTTGAAATCCTCCATCTAGGTGATGTCTGTTTTTCTTTTTCTGGCCTCTGGTCTGTACAGTTTGAGCAGTTGCCATTTTGTGATTAAAATTAGTTATAAGAAAGCAAGAGTTGGGGAGATAGCTCAGCAGGCTAACCACCTGTCTGGCAAGTGTGAGGACCCAGGTTTGATTCCAAAACCAGGTGTGATGGCACAGGCTTGTAATCCCAGTGCTGGGGAGTCTGAGACAGGAGGATCACTATGAGTCCAAGCTGTGTGGGGAGACCCTGTACCAAATAAATAAATAAAGATTTACATTTTTTTAAAGGAAGACAAGCCAAAAGGGGTGACCACCTTGAAGTCCTTAACTCATCTTTTGGGGAACTCTGGAAGTAGAATAGTCCTGGAGTTGTCCCTAATGAAGGACAGTGGCCAGGGCCCTTGTGTCCCCAGACAAACCAGTGGGTGTGGCAACTGCCTTCATTGGAGGGAGAGTCCTGGGGGCAGCGGGGCCTCTGGCAGCGCCTATAACATTCACTGTTATGGTCTTCTCGCTTCTAGGGCAAATTCCGTTTTCAGGACGGATACGGAGAAAATGACTAGGTAGAGTAGTGAAAACTTCAGTCGAAGTGACAGGTTTCTTGTAAGTTACAGGTATGCAGGGCTTCTTTCTGTGAGGTTGCTGTCATTATACACATGTGTAATTGGTAGCATAAAAATTCACAATGCTCTAAAAATGGAAAGCTCTAAGTTTGGCTCCAAGCCTCATTTGACTTGAATTTTTGTTAGCACTGCATAATCTTTATTGACTAATCGTGAATAGTCACGTTGCCTCAGAAAAGTTCGGTTATTGCCAGGCATGATTGGGCCAGAGGAGCACCTTAAGTTCAAGGTCAGCCTGGACTACATAGCAAGACCCTGTCTCAAAAAGTAAACCCAGGAAACAGAAATGTTATTCCGTATAGCTACCGTTGACCTCTCTGAAACCTCAGCAGTTCTCAGTCTGACACAGACCTGGTTCCAAGGGTTGTGCTAAGCGCTGGCGAGCCTGGGCTGTGCCCAGAGCGGTGCGATGTGGATAGTGTGGACCGTGAACAGATGTCCTCTCTAACTCTTAGCGAACCATGAAGTCTTAAATAAAGTTGAAGTGCAGTACAAGACACTGCCAGGGTGGAACACGGACATCTCGTCTGCGAGGACGTTTAAGGAGCTGCCCGTGAATGCGCAAAATTACGTTCGCTTCATTGAAGATGAGCTTCAGGTTCCAGGTAAGCAGAAAGCTTTAGGAACAGCTGTGTGCTCTTTATTTTTAACTTAGCAGGCTGCCCTCAAGGTAGAATTTTTTAAAAATCATTGTTGCTTTGCAGAGTGCTTGTGATCTATGTAAATTGCCCAGTAAGATATCAAATTTATTTTCCTTAGAGTAAATAAAATATGTGTCTTTATTTAGAAGACAGTGGGTTACCTCGTCTCCTTTCTGAATCTGTCTTTAATTCCCTTATTAATCTTTTGTTTTTACCCTGTGACATCCATTCTTACTCCTCTCTTAATAACAGATTTTTTAATATCTTTATAACTATCAAAAATGACTATTTTTTAAAATAATTTTATTTATTTATTTTTAACTTTTTATTTATTTATTTATTTATGTTATGGCCGGCTCAGCGTGACCTAGGGATGGGGCTGGTGCAGCATGTGGTGCCAGGAATTGAACTGGGGTCTCTTCGGTTGCCTAAGCAGGCGCTTTAGACCCCTGAGCTTTTTATTTTTGAGCTGTCCGATTTTTTATTTTTTTTTAAGTTTCATTAAACTACCTTTGAGAATTAGGGGAGTTTCTTTAATTTACATTAGGAAATAATAAATACAGAAACGTGAAAATGTCATTAGAAAATATATAAAACAAGAATAAAGGATGGATAAGACTTTAAAAAAATCCTTTTCTTTGAATTATTAGAAGTCAAAAGCACTAGAAGAAGTAAAGCAGGTAGGAGGTGCCTGCTATGAGTTCATTCCGACTTCCGTGTTGTCCCTTTTAGGCGTGACTTGTGTTCCATGTTGCTAGGAGCCCTCCCTCCAAGGCTGACGTCAGTTATAGTAGGCGAGTTCGCTTGCTTCTCTTAGTGGCTAGTTTCTGGCATATAGGTAGCCGCGAGTCTGACAGTGACCTCGGAAATCCATCCTACCAGTGCCTGCGGAAGCCAGTAATTCTGCAGATCGTGTGATCTGAAGCCATGTTGTGCAGATGGTTAGGAATTCTCCTGGGGGCGTAGGATGTGAAGTTAAAATGAAACCGCATGAGAAGGCGCACTTGTGCTAAAGGGCTACGTGGTGGTGCACAAAAGCGGGAGGCGGCCGCTGCCCTGAAGGCTGCTGCTGTCGGACTCAGCGCTGTCCCCTCTCTTTCCAGTTAAATGGATCGGTGTAGGCAAATCCAGAGAATCCATGATTCAGCTCTTTTAAGGACTGCCGACAAGACGAGCAACACTCCGTGGTGGGGAGGGCAGAGACTTCCTGAAATATTTCTTTATGCCCTGCAAGTTGAGAAATAAAGACAGCGAATCAAGTCGAAGGCCTGCAGGTGTCCGGGGAGAGCTGGACACCGGTGCGGAGGCAGCCCTGGGCACGCGCTCGCGGGTTCCTCGGTGGCGGCAGCGGCGGCGGCGCGATCGCTTCTTGCTCCTGCTGCTCATGGTGCCATGTTTTCTTTCAGTGTTTAGTTATAGCATAATCCCTGTTGTTTGAAATCTAAAGTAGTTATTTTCCATGCCGTTTTTCTGCATTATTGTCATTGTGTATATTAGTTTTTCCCCCTATTGTTAGGTGGTAAGAAAACTGAACGCAGTTTTGCACAAATATTTTTACATTCTGATCAATTCTCATTGTAATCTTTGCTGTTAAAAGAATGATGAAAAGGTAGAGGTTCGGTAAACTTTGTAAAGCTATAAATTCTGCTTAAATTTGAAATTATTTTCTGCTGAGACCATTACAAAATTGAGCCTTGTTGCAGGGTGGGGTGGGGTGGGGTGGAGCAGTATATACTTACGGGTCCTGCCATTTCACAGAACTTACTCTGTATAAGTTATTTAATACCTTAAACGTTCAAAAATAAAAGGTGGTCCCCTAAATAATCTTAATGTTTAAAACAAGATCTGTTTTGATGTTTGATGAATATTTTTCTTCAGTTTCAGACATAAACTGCAATGTATATCTTCCCTTTTTAAAGTTTGTTTTTACCATTGTTTCTTAGCGTAATGAATTTTTTCCACACTGTGCCTGCCGATATACCTACAAAATCTCCTGTCAGTGTCCAAATGAACCCAAGTTGCTGGCCATAATTTTGATCATGCCTTTTCTCCTTTCTTGAACAAAAAGGTGTTTTTTTTGACAATAAGGCCTAATGTATTGTGTTGTAGATTATTGTTGAACTATTACATGTTTAGGTGCCACTTAAATTTATTTTATTATGCCATCATAGCTGATTAAAAAGAACCAAATATTTCTAGTATGCTTTGTGTATTGTTTTTTGTTGTGGTAATGATAATACTAGTTTATAGGAAGGAACATTATCCCTGCAGTGTGTGGGGTAGTGTAGAGAGAGATAAAAGGAGATAGTTTGGAAGGATCTAAGTGTTTATCTTTACTATCTGTATTTTTATAAAGTTCTAAAATAGGATTATCTTCATTGGACTCAATAAATGAAGAACAGTGCAGATAATTTTACGAACTCATTGCAGATCTGGAATGACGTGTAAAAATAAAAATGTATTTTATTTATTCTAGTAGACTGAATAGGATTTAACATTAACATTCCTATCATTGCTATAAGAACTGTTATTAAGGGGCTGGGGAGATAGCTGGGCGGTCTAAGCGCCTGCCTGACAAGGACAAGGACCCAGGTTTCATCCCTGATACCACGTGCCCTGGGGGGAGCTGGCCACCGGTGTGGAGGTACCTGCCTGTAATCCCAGTGCTGGGGAGGCTGAGACACGATCATTATACTTCAAGCCACATAGCAAGACCCCGTACCAACTAGATAAAAGATTAAAAAAACCAGATCTTATTGGAACTTTTCAAAAGTGAACTCTTTGTTGATTGTTTTACATGGTGATAGCTACTTCGAGGATGGGTTTGTGTGCACCAAGCGCATACGTGTGTGTCAGACTCTGCTAGGGGTTTCCTGCGCAGTTCTGGAACTCATTCCCGTGGGAACAGCGTGTTGACACATGCATGAATGATGACGCATGTGGCAGTTGAAAGACAGAATACAGGGGCTGCCAAATAGCTCAGCAGATTAAAGCACCTGCAAGTGTAGGGGAGGGATGAGGCCTGCCTGCCAGCCCTGCCCCCAGGGCGTGCTGAGATGCCGCCTGTAATCCCAGCTCTTGGGAGGCTGTAAACAGGCGGATCACTAGGAGTCCGATCTAGTAGTGAGACCCTGAACACCCTGTAGACCCTTTCCTGAAATAGTAGAGTACAGTGAGTTTGAAGCTAACTTAAATGTGGGAAGGATCAGGGGAGGTTTCAGTGGATGTTAAAACAGACCCAACTGGGAGTAGTGAGAAACACCTAGTACAGCATGCTAGACCTAAAGGCCGGGAGGAAGTTGGAGAGTTAGAATAACGGAGCAAAATGACCACAGAGCTGATGTGGTTGACAGCAACTCCCATTCTGAGTCAAACAACTGAAATAGGTTTTACATGAAAGAAAATACTACAACTCACTGCAGTACACACCACGTTTAAGGAGACATGGGGAAGCCCAGAAAGATGGTTGAGATTTGAAAACCCATTAGAAGGGAACTAGCTGACCAAAGTGTTTCCTGAAGGAGAGGGCCTGTTTAGTATAACATTTCATGTAACTGGGTACTACTCTATGAAACAGACTCTCCAGATATTTTTTTAAAAGGTACCACCAGATGTTTAAGTATTATGACTGCTACATTGTCATGGGAAGGGACAAATGCACAGGAAAAAAACCCCAAGAAAATGCTTGAAAAAATATTTCAGTATTTTTTTAATGTGCAGCATAATAAGGAAATGATAACTAGTAGAAAAATAAAACATCAGTATATGTGACACAGTCCACAGAAAAATAAATATGAATGACTCAAAACAGCAAAAGATTCCTCCTTCACAGATGGGATGAAAACATAATTACTTACAGAAAAGGTAACTACTAAGAGTTAATATAATGTGAATATTTGGATTTGTAACTTCGAATATGTCTAAAGTCACGGACTAGTGCAAGAAATAAAATTTGTCATTGGGCATATTGTATAAAATTAGCTTTTGACGGCAGTGTAAGGGGAGACGTTGAGCTGTATATGATAGTTATATATTGTTAAAATTAAGTTACTACTAAAACTATTGTAAATTTAGGGCATCAATTTATAATTCCCACAGTAACCAGTAAAATATCTAAAAAATTTATAGCAAAGAAATTAAGAGCTGGTGAGATGGCTCAGCGGTCTAAAGGGCCTGCTTAGGCAAGTTTAGGCACCGCAGGGACCGCGATTCAATCCCGGGCACCACATGCTGCACCAGCCTCAGGGCAGGCTGAGCCGACCATAATATATATATATATATATATATATATATATATATATATATATATATATATAATATTAGCAGGAGGGGTTAAAAAAAGTAACCCATGATCCAAATATCTACTGTCAGTAAACTTATTGCAGATCCAAAGATCAAATTGGTCAGATGAAACTAATTTTCTTTTCTTTTTGGTCTGTTTGAGATAGGGTCTCGCTATGCAGTTCATGCTGGCCTTGAGCTCAGGCTCACTTTGTAGCCCAAGCTGATTTCGAACTCACAATGATCCTCCTTCCTCAGCCTCCCCAGTGCAGGGCTTACAGGTATGCACCATCATGCCTAGCCTTTGGATGAAACATTCCAAGTTCCCTCTAGGAAAGACCTTAGTACAATGGCAAAAGTTGGTACTGTGACGCTTCTCCTAGCCTCCCAGTGGTCCTTGGGGCCCTTGCTGGGTAATTGTGCACTGAGAGAAAACAAACTCCCTGGTTGCAGGAGATCCAAGCTGCCACTGTCGCCCTCCACTCACAGTGGTTCAGCGGTCAGAGAGGAGCAGCGGTTGTTGGCTCCTAGGCCTCTATGGGGAGTCCCATTTCATCTGGAGTCACTGCTTATTACTGTATTTTGGTCTTTGTCTTTGATACTGCTTTTTTTCTTTTTTTAAATCTCTTGGTGGCACCTGTTTGACCATGCCAGAGACTGGGACAATTGCAAACTACGTAAAGTTCTGTTTTTGGAGGATTATTAATTGGTAGATTTACT
>PVKN010019288.1:0-16429 GCA_004027915.1 Capromys pilorides | reverse complement strand
TCTCTGTCTCTCTGTCTCTGTCTCTCTCTGTCTCTGTCTGTCTCTCTCTGTCTCTATCTCTCTGTCTCTCTATCTCTCTGTCTCTCTCTCTCTCTGTCTTTCTCTCTCTCTCGAGACAGGGTCTCACTGTAGAGCTTGGCTGGCCCTTGAGCTCACTATGTAGAGTAAGAAGACTTTGAACTCCTAAGATTTTCCTGCCTCAGCCTCCTGAGTGCTGGGATCACAGGCACAGGCCACCATGCCTGGCTGTTCATCCTTTAAGAGTAGTCTGAAAGCAGACACAAAAGTGAAAGCAGAACATTTATTCATTTATTTTAACTTTTTTTTTTTTTTTTTTGCGGAACTGGGGATCAATGGACACTTAAATCTTAGTAACCAATAGGAAAAAGTATTTCAGATGGTGGGATGAACATGGCTGATTTGCAGGCCCTGGAAGAGTGAGGCCACCTTTCCACAGCCTTCCTGACAGAGCCATGCAGGACCTGGCCAGCAAAGCTCTTTCCCTCCCCTAGGCAGCCTCCACACCCAGAGGCCCCATGAGCTATTTACAGGTGGTTACCTCCCTGCCATTGGTCAGCTCGTCTTAGGGCTCCTGGAGGAGAAGGGTCCACCAACCCCACTCTCTGCAGGTGTCTGCGCAGGTGCGGTGCGGGAGGCTGCCAAGAGTCATTACCCTTGGGGAGGGCTTCGTGCCAGCGTTCTTTCTGGGCTGTGTTAGCCTGAGCCAACAGAAGAGGTGTTGGCTAGAAAAAATGCCCCTGTGGGCCAGTCTCGCACGGGAGGAAGCTTCCAGATCTGAAGCAACCGCACCCTACCACATCAGCTCAGCACAGTGCTGTCTCTTGTTGGTCTTGGGTAGAGCTGGGGTTGGGACGGGGCATGAATCCCAGCATCTGCTTTGCAAACAAGAGCTGGGGCCTGTAGCTAAGGCATGAGAAAACGGAGAGGCAAATAAGCTAAAGCAAAGAGCGGATCAAAGGCGAATCTGTGCCCCATCATTCTGCCCTTGGAGCAGGAGGACAATGTTTACACTGATCTTCCAAGAAAAGTTACGGCCAGCTATCAGCCTCCTCAGAAATCTCAGGGGTCAGAGGTTCGGTGGCCTGGTGGATGTCTGTGGCTCCCACCTGTGCCTGATCCATGTCCTCTTCTGGAAAAAATACTTGCTTTCCACAGAGGTCACAGCCTCCTTTCCTACCCCTCGCATGAGGCGAGGAGGAGCTAGCCAGTGTCCCCCATCCTGTACCCCCTACATTTGCCCAGGAAAAGGCAGACTTCAGCCTGGCACACTCATATGTCTCACTCCTCAGGTATGGGGGCGGTGGGCCCCCCAGAACACGAGAGGATTCACAGGGAGTAGGAAAGGAAGTTCCTCTCAGCTACAAGCTGGCCAGTGGGTGACATGTGAGCTCAGAGCTGTGGGTGAGCATCTTCCTAAGCCTGGGGAGATCTTCCCTGAGAAAAAACCAAGCCAGAGTGAAGTAGAGTCCAGAGACCCGGATGTAGCGGTTTCTGGGGGTTTGATTTGTATAGGTTAAGAGATTTCTTTTTTAGTTTAAATCAATTTAAGTTGAAAATCTATGATCTACAATGAAGAATTTTTGCTTTGTTTTGGGGCCTGAGCCTAAGGCATTCTACCACTGAGTGACCTCTGTATAAAGGCATGGGTCTCACGAAGTGGCTAAATTGCCCAGGGTGGCCTCAAGTTTGACACTCTGCCTTAGTCTCCCAAGTAGGAGGACACAGGTCTGCAGCACCACCCCTGGCTTACAACAGGGAGGCTTGAAATCAATGCAGACAGGGCCGTGGAAGGGGCCAAGGCCCAAACCCAAGCCTGTTACCTTCTTGCTGTTTTCTGAGAGCCACTGGAGTCTCTGCTGATAGAACTCGATAACTCTGTGAAGATACCAGAAAGATCTCATCACTAGGCAGCAGCAATGGACACCCACAGAAGGTGTGGACAGGGGGTTTTCAGCATGTCTAAGGTTCTGGGAAGATGGAAGGCAGACCCTAGAGAGAGAACTAACAGGGTACAGATACATGTTAGGACCCCAGCTAAACCTCCAAGGACACCGTGAAGGGATGGAGCGCAGATGCTGCTCTGCTAGTCAGTGGCCACCCAGCATGGGCTGCGAAGTGAGGGCAGGCACAGGAGGGTGGCACTGTGTCTCAGGAGGAAAGCAAGGGAGACCCGCAGCCTCAGGTGGAGCAGTCCCTCGTCCCCAGACGCTGAGCACAAAGACAAAAGAGGCTGTTGGGCAGTGGGTCCTCGCTGGATTGACTAACAGAAGCATTAATGTCTGAAAAAGAGCCAGGCACCTTCTTGGAGGGCTGGAGGGACACTAGAATGGGACAGGTGCTCCAAGTAGGGACCCGATCATGTGAACTAAGCTCCCCTGAGTTGACCAAGGGCAGATAGGATGCGAGCCCAGAGAAGAGCAGCTGAGGCCTCTGGGGGGGCGCGGTGGGTGGAGACCAGGGATGTGTGGATGTGACCACAGAGCTAACGGCACACACCTCATCACAGGGGACCTGCCTGTGTCTGAGGTCCACCTCTACCACTTACTAACTAGCTTTGTAACCTCCAGCAGGTGCACTGACAGACCTGCACAGTCCTGAGAGTGCTGGATACATGATTAAGGCCAACCAACTAAACTGGGGAATCCTTTAAAACTTATTTAGCCTTTCAACATTACAAAAATATAGTTAAATATGAAATTTATCACCAAGCGCATTTCAGCAGATTTATCGAGCCAAGCTGGGTGTAGCAGTACATACCTACAATCCCAGAACACTGGGATGCTAAAGCTGGAGGACAACAAGCTTGAGCACGGCCTGGGTCAGTCAGGAAAAGACTGTCTCAGAATTTTTTAAAGGGGTGGCGATGTGGATCAATGTGTAAGCTCTGGGTTCAATTCTTAGAAATAAATATGTTAATTGGCCATTCTGAGAATAATCACTTAGCAACTAAATTTTGGTTAACTGGCTGGAGAGTAATACAATGTTTGGGGTAGTAATAAAGATTAAATAAGATATGCATGCAGTCCTTGGCAGAATTTCTGACATGGTAATAAATATTACCTATTAATTACTATCATAACCTTTCCAGAAACCAGAGGCAGACGGTAGTTGTGCATCATGGATTGGAACTGCTGGAATATAACTATAAAAACATCCTACTTATCAATTACTGATTATTACCTCTTACTGATTATTCATATATATGTGTGTGTGTGTGTGTGTATATATGTAATTTGTGCTGTGAAGATCTGCTTAGGCATGGGGATGCTTGCTTGTGTGTTGCTGACACAATGCTGCAGAGGCATGACCCTGCACAGTGTGATGCTGCCCGAAGTCGTCACTCCAACCATCAAATGCTGCTGGGAGCTTTTAGGCATTCAGCCTAGGGATCGATGATTTTATTTTTCAGTACTGGGGGCTGAATCCAGGCCTTTCCACTGAGCTATACTCCCATCCCCCCACATTTTCTTTTCTTTCTTTTTTTTTTTTTTTTTATGGCCAGCTCAGCCTGCCCTAGGGGTGGGGCTGGTGCAGCATGTGGTGCCGGAGATCGAACTGCGGTCCCTGTGGTTGCCTAAGCTTGCCTAAGCAAGTGTTTAGACTGCTGAGCCATCTCGCCAGCCCACCGTTTTCTTTTATAAGACATGTTCTCACCACATCTCTAAACTTCCCAGGTTGAGTTTGAACTTGTGATCCCCATCTTGGACTTCTGGAGGGCTATGATTACAGGTGTGTGCCACCATGCCTGGCTGAGCCATGGGGATCTTAAAAGACTGAAAGACATTGATATTTTTGTTTGTGGTTTTTGTTTTGTTCTGGTTTTGGTTTTTTGAGAATTTCACCATGTAGTCTAAGCTGGCCTTGAACTCCCAGAGATCCTCTTGCCTCAGCCTTCCAAGTGCTGGGATTACAGGTGTGCACAAGCATACCTGGCAAGACACTGACTTTGTCCAACCTTCTAATTTGAAAAAAGGGCAAGCCAGGGCTGGAGACAGGGAGATCTGCCCAGGGCCCCACTGAGATGTTACTGTTGGAATGGAGCACAGCTGCTCTTAGCTGGGGGCCATTCACGAGCTCTGGGCATTGGGAGGCCAGTGGGAAATGTACTTACTCAGAAAGCTTCGACTTGAAATGGCAGATGCTCTGGGAGGAGAAGTGTGTTTCCTGCATCACTCTGCTGCTTGCCTCCCTAAAAGGGCAAAGCCTTAGGAAGGGGTCCTGGGCCCTGGGCCTGGATGTGTCCCTACAGCCTTGGGGAAGGAAGGCACAGGCCAGACTTACAGCACAGCCATGCCCCGACCCAGCACGTCGGCCAGGGTGAGCTTCTCGAACTCTAAACTGTGAGTGCAAAGCCAGTCTTCAGGATCTTCCGAAGCTGACTGAAGCGCACTTCCCTCCGGGCTCTGTGAGAGAGAAAAGTCCCAGTCAGACCAAAGCCTGGCCTTGGGCCCTGTGGGCCCTTCCACCCAGTAGCTGGAGGTTCCCACCCCAAGGCATGCTGGAATGCTCCCTGCTCAGGAGATGTTTGCACGTGGAGGCCTGTGCTCAGGATCGGCCGCCTTGCAAAGACCACCTGGTTCCTTTCCTCTCACCTCCAGTGCCAGGCCAGACCACGCAAGGAACTCACCTTGCTCCACTGTGTGGCCGAATATACCAGGCTGCCATGGCCACATGACCTCACACCAGGACAGCAGAACTCTGTGAGACGCTATAACACCACTCATGACATGACAAGTGGCGACTGGCCTATAATGACGAGGAGCTTGTTGGTGACTGCCACTTACCCTAGTTTTTGGTGTCTAAACTATATGAGCTGGAGAAAACCCAGTGGGTCCTCCACACTGAATGGAGGATCCTGGCTTCTAGGGAGCCCTCGCCTGCTTGCGCCAAGCTCCTCCAGTCATGGTACACCCCAGGCTTACTCTTTTTCATGATACAATGTTCTCCCTCCACTGCGCAAGTTTGAGTCTCTGCCAAACACAAGCAATGGTCACTACCTCAGAGCTAGGGCAAGCTTGGAATAAATTGCCAGCTGCACCCATCTGAATGGCTTTTGTCCATTTCCACTCTTGCTTTCCTGTATCTTTTCCGATGACTTCTGCTTCCTGTTATACTAACGGGTCTTCAACAGTCGTTGGCTAATGGAAGAAGAGGGAAGGCAGCCATGCTGCCCACTCCAGAGCTCAGTCCTATGCACAGTGGGTGGATGCTAAGAGCAGGAATTTCCTGGTGATCACAAGATGCTGACCGTGAGATGAAGCGGCTCTCAGCTTGTCCCTAGTGACACCTGGGCTGCTAACATGTTACTAGGCTCAGAAAGTGCATGAGGGCCTTGGGGGTGGAGCTGGAGGCACTCAAGGCCAAGGCTACTGTTGGAAAGCTTCTGAAAGCTGGAAGGGAGGCAGGCAGGCAGCCAGCCTGGATCTGGGATGCTGGCTCTCTGGCCTCAGTGCCTCGTTTGAGGGCTCACTGTTCTCCCTTCCTTTTCCAGGGGGTATTTCCAGCCATTCCTGTGACTAATCCTGTCCAAGCCCTGTCCTGGTACAGGGCCACTGTGTGCATAGGTCAGGGGTGTTTTTGCTTTCCTGGAGCTTACCTAAGAGTGTGGATAGCAGGATAACAAACGAGAAATGAAAGCAGTTTCAGAAAGGAATTGTGCTGATAGGAAAACAGAGTAGGATGAGCCCAGAGAAAATGACTGGGTGGTGAGGGAGAGGAGGTAGAGGTCGCTTGGATGAGGCCATGGGCTGGAGAAAGCCAAGTCCTAGAGGCAGAAGTGGAGCCAGCTCTCCCCCAGGGCAGGAAAACGCATTTTCTAGGCAGAGGTAGGGATGGGGTGGGGGGGGTCCAAGGGCATGAAGAACAGAGGCAGTGCATGCTGCCTGTAGGGAACCATGGCAATAATTTCCAGTACAGCCACTGCCATTCATATGGCAAGGAAGAGCTGTATGTGCCACTATGGCACCCCTGAGGTCCAGACCAGATAGTTACACCATGAGGCACCTTGCTATCTGCTGACTATGGTGTGCATGAGCCTGAGTGCTGCTTGGCCTACTGGGTTGGTCTGTCTACAATTTTTATGCGTAAGTACTCAGTGAAAGCATTATGGTTTTACCGGCAAGTCCTGAGTCTGATTGGCTTGTGTATGGCCAGGTCCATTCATGTCCTTCAAGTCCAGTGGTTTCTGAGGTCTGTTAGTGTTTCTCTCCATGCTACAGAACATAAAATGATTTGATCAGTGCTGCTGCCCTAGACAGTGAGTCTACACTGCTGGTGCCGCCTGTCTTTCTCCTAGTTCCTACAGAATTTCAGAAACCTTTTATTTCTTTGTAGGACCTGAGAAGGTGCCTACAGAGTTAGAGAGCCTTGAAATGTGAACTCCAAGATCACAAGCCATTATACTGTTTTTATAGTTAGACAGCAAAAGCCTTCAGGTAAATGTAAGATGTTACCATGACCATTTCTTTGTTCACTTCAAGGCAGGTGTTTCCCTTCTAAAATCTTAAAAGCAAAATGTAGCTGCTGCTGTTTTCATTTGCAAAATCAGAGAAGCACGCTTGCCAGTGATTTTCCAAAAACATGCATCTTGACCCTGGAAGACATGACACCCCACACTTAGCTTGCCAAAGAGAGAAACAGAATATGAAAAGGACAGAGACAACAGTGTTGAGAGCTTGTTCACCTTCTCTCTTACGTAACACAAGTACTTAGTGATTGCCTATGTAGATGTAAGGAATCGTGCTGGTCACTGTGCATATGATGGATGGTGAACAAGATCATGGGTTTCTCAACATTGCACATCTGGACACTGGGGGCTGGGTCATTCTGCCACTGGGTGTGCTATGTGTTTTAGGATGCTGAGTAGCACCTCTGGACTTCACCTGTTAGATGTCAGTGGCACCCCTTCACATGTCACTGTGACAACCACAGCCTCTCTAGCTATTAAAAAATGTCCCAGGAACAGGGGTAGGGGGGAACTGTCCTGGTTGAAAATGATTAAGATAGACATTGTCTTTTTCTTTGGAGAGCTGACATTCCAGAGGGGAAGATGATATGGTACAAAGTAATCAGGAAAAGACCTACTTGTGCATAGGTGAGGTGAACAGGGAAGGTCTCTTCTGAACTCAGACCTTCACAAAGGATAAAAAGGAGGACGCTAGGTTAAGAGTATGGTAAAGACCTGGTGAGATGGGGTACACTTGTGATCTCAGTACCAGGGAGCTGAGGCACGAGGACAGCCGTGAATTTGTGGTCAGCCTGTGCTACATAATGAGTTTGAGGCCAATGTGACTACAACATGAAACTTTATCAAGCAAAACAAAATGAAGAGTTTGGTGAAGGCTCAGGTGGGCAGAGGAAACAGCAGGTGTCAAGATTCTGAGGTGAGAAATTCACACATCTAAAGAACCAACAGAAAAAAGTTGGGCTGGCTTGTGGTGATTTTAAAATGTGGGAAGGGGAAGAGGGGAGATTTTGCCATGAGGTTGAGAACCACATCTACACTCTAAGAACCATACCTATACCCCAAGAATTGCATCTAGACCCTGAGAACCGCATCTACATTTGGAGAACCGCATACACACTCCGAGAACCACATCTACTCTCCAAGAACCATATCTATACCCCGAGAACCACATCTACACCCCGAGAACCACATCTACACCCCGAGAACCACATCTACACCCCAAGAACCACATTGATACCCCGAGAACCACATCTACATCCCAAGAACTGCATCTACACTGAGAACCGCATCTACACTCTAAGAACCACATCTACACCCTGAGAACCGCATCTATACCCCGAGAACCACATCTACACCCCAAGAACTGCATCTACACTCTGAGAACCGCATCTACACTCTAAGAACCACATCTATACTCCAAGAACCACATCTACACCCCAAGAACTGCATCTACCGCCCAAGAACTGCATGTAAACCCCGAGAACTGCATCTATACTGAGAACCGCATCTACATTCTAAGAACCACATCTACACTCCGAGAACTGCATCTACACCCCGAGAATTGCATCTACACCCTGAGAATTGCATCTACACTCTAAGAACCACATCTACACCTCGAGCACTACATCGACACCCTGAGAACCGCATCTACACCCTGAGAACTGCATCTACACTCTAACTGCATCTATACTCCAAGAGGGAAGCTTCCAAGTCACAGCTTATTGAATCGGTATTGGAGATTCTCTCTGTGAATTTGGAATTAAGAGCTACAAGGCTACCATGTACAAACAAAAAGACTACGAGAAAGGCAGAGGAAATGGCCATCCTACCGCCTTGTCTCCACAGCATCTTTCTCAGGGGCTTTTTTCTACTCCTCCTCAGACCCTTCCTTCTCTGAGATTACAAATCGGGTCTTAATGGTTCACAGTGCACACTGCTGTTGTCCCACATTGTCTGTCTTCCTAGCCAATTTTACCAATGTTCAAGCCTTCAAATTCTATCTATGCACTTGTGTATCAAGAACCTAGGCCTCCTACTCTACCTTCAGACCTGGGTATTCCCCAGCACTGGGTATTTCTATTTGGAGTACCTCAAACAAACACAAGATGCTTAAGACTGAACTCATGATAGTCACAACAAACCTATCTTTTTCTCTACCTTAGGACAACAAAGATGTAGCATCTCTCTACTTACATGAGTCAAAATCTAGGAATTATTCTTGATGACACTCATTCCTATTATCCAGTCTATCATCTAATCTTGTTAATTTTACCTCTCTCAAAGCTCTCCATTTCTGTCTCTACTGACATTTCCCTAGGCCAGGTCCTTGTCATTTCTGTCACAGACAACTGCAGCAGACTCTAACTGGCTTCCTGTGCCTTCCACATCCCTATCCGTTCTCTCTGGTCGGAATAACCTTTCAGAAAACAAATCCAATGTAACATCCCCATGATCTCCTTCCCATTTAAAACTGTCCAGCTTTCCCCTATTGCTAGAATCAAGACTGAGATCCTTAAAATAGCATTAGGAGCTACACATGGGCTGGCCATCGCCCATCTACCTTTTGAGATTTTCCATCTCACCAATGTCCTCTTCTCTGTCCTGCAAGGATTCTGGAACATTCTACAGTTCCTTTGACCACACAACCTCTTCATGTTTCCTTTGTTCTAGAACATTCTTTTCCTTTCCCAGCACACTACCTATTTCATTCTTGATGTTTCAACTCAAATGTTACTTATTTCAGGAATTGTTCTCCACATTCTATTCTAGCTCAGGTCCTTTGTTTTATACAGACTTTCACAGAACTATGCTCCTCTTATTTAAAGCACTTACACTTGGAATTCTATATTAATTAGCATTCATTAAATATTAAAGCAATGTTATGTCTATGAGACCAGGGCCTGGAAGACAACAAACATTTTGAGGCGGGGGTTAAAGTAGGCAATTAAGAACCTGTCTTGGTTCTTGAAATAACAATTATTTAATCCAGGCATTTGTAAGAATTGACTAATGTTCTGCTCTTGGATTCCATGTGATATACTGTTCTTTATAATTCCCTACCCTTCTGCTAAGTCAGCTCATTTAGGTTTCTTTTTATTTTTATTTTTATTTTTTTAACCAAGAATCAAGCTCACAACTCTGCACTTGACAGGCATCTTGCCATTGACTTACATCCCTGGCCCTAGATTTCTATTACTTGTAACAAATGCCCTGGCAAACACAGCAAATGAGAAACTCTGAATGAGTCCGCAGCTTAAACATTAGTCTACTGTGTGTGTGTGTGTATTTTTTAAAAATCTTTTTATTTATTTATGTATTTGGTACAGGATCAAGCTACATAGCTCTGATTCATAGTGATCCTCCTGTTTCAGCCTCTCCAGCACTGGAATTATAGCTGTGTACCACCACCCCAGGTTTCAGGCTGGCACAGCATGCCCAGAGTGGGGCCGGCATGGCATGATGTACCAGGGATCAAACCCAGGTCCTTGCACTTGCCAGGCAGGTGCTTAGACTATCAAGCTATCTTTTCTGTCTGTATTCTTTTAAGAAATTGTTAAAGTCTAATGATGATTTTTGCAAATTGCTCTTTTTGTTTGGGGTTTTTAATCTTTTACTCAAAGAATGCTTTGTTTTCTTGAAAGTGGCAGGATACTATCTGTCCCCTCTGTCCTAGCCTAATACGCTGGAAGTGAGAGCTATGAGAGCAGGCAGGGCCTTAGCAATGCTCACTGATAAGACTCTTGCATGAAACTGCCTAGAACCCAGAAGCTGCTCAAAAGCACTCACTGAACAGATGTATGAAGGGCAGGTCTCAGAGTTTAGGGGAGGGTGGGTGGCCCACGCTGTCCCGGGGGAGTGGCCAGAGAGGAAAAGAACAAGCAAACTGTCCACAGGAGCTGACGGTTGGGTCAGTGAGGGGTGGGGGGGGTGGGGAGTGAGCTCTGATTATGGGGTGAAGGAAAGCTGTTAGCTGACTCCTGACGTCAACAGCTGGATCTAGGATTGTCTTAAGTATTTATCTAGGATAAAGCATCCTCAAGGCTTGTATTGTGAACTGCAGAACTTCCCCTGGCCTCGCCCACACTAGCCCTTGTTGCCCACAAGAGCTTCCCCAAGATCTTTCCCATACACAGGGCTGTTTCTGCTGCTGTGTTTACAGCCCTGCCACGGCTACGCCGGCTCTAGGATAATCACTTCGGATCTTCTCCCCAGAGCCAGCCTTCAGTCATGATCCCTTCTGCGTTGGGCTTGCTCCTCATTGCTCACTCTTCTCTGCTGCTTAGCAGCTGTTGCTTCTACGCACTTCCTACTGCATGCCCTTTCTCCTATTTTTCTTCTAGACATGCTCTTCACACCTTCTGTGAAAACTGAGGCAACTGTTCTTCTGAACCCCAATGTCCCCAGTTCCCACAAGTGGAACCCTCTGCAAGTTCTCTTCGCTGTCCCGCCCTGCCTCCTATCAGGTTGTCTTGGTGTTGCCCTGCCAGCTCCATTACTTCCTTGTTGCTGTAAACCCCTAGACCTAGTACATGGTACATGGCTGGGCACTAGGAAGCTGATACTAAGAGACCTCTAATCTTTCTCAATCCAGAGCTTAGCACCTCTCCCCACCAAGACTTGTGACACTTACCTTAGCCTGCATTTGTTCACTTCTCTATCTTTGGAGAAGGGCTTCAGTAGCCAGGGCCTTGTTTTTCCTGGTTTCAACTTGTAGTTGCTTCAAGCTCTTCCAAGAAACTCAGTAGTGAAGCTTGCCCCACAGGGAAGCGGTAGCTGGTCTCCAAGGTAACAGACTGCACCACTTCAGCTCAGGGCAGGGAACATTGCTGCCTGTCAACAACAACCTCTTCCCCAAGTCACTCACTTGTTCCACCTTCACAAAAGGCTGGAAGCAGGACTGGGGGCTCCTTTCTGTCTTGCAAACCCCCAGGTCAGCAGGAAACTATGGTTTATACTAGCAGAGTCCTGGTGCCTCCTGCCTTACTTGGGGTAAGAACTGAAGATACCAGAGGCTGCAACAGGTAGAGAAGATGGAAACTTTCCTCCTCAGACTCCCTAGGGCAGTGATGGGACAGAGACACCACAGTGCCATTGCTCACCATTCCCACCCCAGGATCTCTGAACACACTGCGGGGTAAAGAGGGAGTCCAGGCCCGGCCCATCCACACCTGGTTGACACAGCAGGGAGCCCGGGGACCTCTGAGCATCGGAACACACAATCTGCTCCAGTAGTTTCTGAAGCCAGGTGCACATCAGAACATCTGGGCTGTTTGCTGAGGACACACGACATGGGTGGAAGGGGCTGACTAACTCTGAAGTGCAGCTTTGTTTTGTTGAGACAGGGTCTTACTATGCAGTACAGGGTGGCCTCGAGTCCATGGTCACTTCCTGCTTCGGCCTCCTGAGTGCTGAGGCATGAGCACCCTACTTTCCTTGCTCCCTGGATGCATAGGGTTTCAATGTTACAAGAAGTGAAACCCAACACTGAAAACCATTTCCACTTCCTTCTGCTTGCGCTCACATGGCGCAGTCTGGATATTCTGGCGCAGTCTGGATATTCTGTGCAGTGCAGACAAAACACAGCGTGATGTTTTCAGATCCTATGGACAAGGAGGACGGCTATACGTGCTGCCTTGTTACTTAGCTCTCCTTGGACTGTGGACCACGCTCTGGAAAGGCTGGAGATAATGAAAATCTTACAGTGACATGTCAAAGCAGGGGCAGTGAGGAATGTGGTCAATCTCAAGAGGAAAGTGAGAGCACACCAAGGCCCTTTCACCTAAGAGACAGAAGCCCAACATAAGCTTCCAGAAAGATGGGCATTTAATTGCTTAAATGACAAAGTAATTCAAGGGTATTTCTGGCTTCGGAGATGACCCCAAACTAACATGATGCAACACAGAGCTCCAACAAACTTTCTGGCCTTGGCAACCCTAAGGGAAGAACACTTCTCCAGCAGAGCCCAGGCTAGCTTCCTGGTCACATCCCGTGCTCACTCGTGAACCAATTGTTACCTCCCTGATTGGCTAGGCCCAGCGTCTGTGTCCAGTTCTGGAGACAGAGGTGAAATCAGCCCCATGAAGCCATCTTGGTTGAGGCAGGATAGCTTTCCAGAAGAAAAAGTTCCATTTGTTGTATAACCAGAGATGAAGATACAGATACTAATATCCTTGGAGGGAAGACAAAGAGGGGGAGCATTTTTCTTTATGAATGGAGAACAAAATATTAGAGATGTTAAGCTGACAGAATGGAGGAGCCCACTCAAAGGCAGGCAGTAACACTGTGCAGAGAACACAGGACCCAAGAAACGGGGCCCCATGTGCTGAGTCAGTCCACAGGGATTGCCTCTGATCCCAACCCAGTGGACCGCGCCCAGCCAGGGTCAGCTCCTGCACATCTAGATGGGACAAGGATGTCCTAGCACACTGATGGTAATGACTATACGAGCCAGGAGCACAGCCTGGGGCAATCTGATAACCACTGTTTCCTACTCACATGATGGAAGGGATCGGGTTGAGTTTTAAGGGCATGTAGGGAGGTGGGGAGCAGTCTGTCTGGGGAAATTTCTCGAGGTGCTCAAAACCTGAAAAATTCCCATCAGTCTGAGGGTGACCTCATTAGCTTCACCAGTTTAATGGTATGTGCCTACAAAATGCCATTCAGCAATGGCTGCAAAGACAAAGCTTGAGGGGCCAGGGAGATAGCTCAGTGGCATAAGCACCTGCCTGGCAAGCACAGGGTCCTGAGTTCAATCCCTGGTACCGCAAAAAAAAGAAAAAGAAAAAAAAGTAAAGCAGCATTTGAAATGGCAAAAACTTGGAAATGAGTTGGTTATAGTAATACGTGCCTGCAATTCCACTGCTAGAGAGGCTGAGGCAGAAGGATAGCCCAGAGCTTAAGATCAGTATGGGCTACACAGATGTTTCAAGGCTGGCCCAAGCTACATAGGGAAGCTGTTTCAAAAAACAAAACAAAAAACTTAACAATTGGGAAGCAATGCCAAAAATGATTTTGACTGGTTCTTCAACTGTGCTCCCACTGTTCATAGAAAACAAGGCAATATAAAGGGGCAAGAAGTTTTTTACTTTAAGACATAGCTGAGTTGTCTAAGACAACTAATACTAACTACTTCAACAATAGGAGCGCGGTGGTGGAGTCAGGACACGGTGCTTATGACTGACTTACTCAGACATCTAAGATAATAAATGGGGACTGATTCCATAGTGAACAAATGTAACTGGCAAAATTCACTGAAGTGTCTTAAAATGGCCAACTGGGGTAACTGCATCTAAATATGATAATCAAATCTTTTAGCCTGTTCCTTTCAGCAGAAATAATTAAAACATCCTGGCAGGACCAGGTCTTTGCAAAAGACAGCAATATAGTCGGAAGATGTGCCAGAACTTCCTCAGGATCAGAGGGTGCTCGTTTCATCTCTGTAGAAGTAGCTACAGTGTACTGCGAAAACAGTAGCAGAAGATGTTGAGTCCACAAGGAAATCCTAGAGGTCAAAGAAACCGGCATTATACAGCTGAATGTCGATAAAGTGGCCACGCTTAGGAAGGTTGATCTAGGGAAGCCTGTCTTTGGGGAGAATTTTATTGAAATTTATTTCTAGGAAATATGATTCCATAATTTCCCTCATAACCTAGCTCTGAAGTTTATTTTTGATAATTCAATGTGTAAAGCACTGTGCCAAGTTTCTTAGGAATGCAACATGGGAATGACACTCTTTGTAGTCATTTACAATTAGTCATAACTATCTAGCAATGGTAGGAACAGCTGAAGGCTTACTATGTGCCATTACCTCACTCAGAACAAACCCTACACAGCAAGTGCAGGCATTGGCTCCAGTCTGCAGATCAGGAAATGAAAGCACAGCTCCCCAGGTCTAGGTGACCTACTGGTAAGGCTCGTCTGCCAAGGACATTCTTTCCTAGGTGAGTGCTCTGCTGGGCTCTGGCTGTGTGACTGGGAAAATCAGTAAACTTTTAGGAGACCGCAATTTCTTCATCTGAAAATGAAAATGCTTGACATGCTCTTGCAGACTTATTTTTTTGAGACGGGTCTCGCTCTGCAGCTCAGGCTGCCTTGGGTTCAACTCTGTAACCCACACTGGTCTTGAATTCCCAAGATCCTCCTGCCTAGCCTCCCAAGTGCTGAGACTACAGGCGTGCACCACCACGCCCTGCTCTTTTAGATTTCATCCACTTTAAAAATCTGAGTCTTGGGGCCGGCGAGATGGTTCAGTGGTCTAAAGCGCCTGCTTGGGAGGGGACAGGCAATTGCGGGGACTGCAGTTCGATCCCCGGCACCACATGCTGCGCCAGCGCCACCACCAGGGCAGGCTGAGCCAGCCACAAAATGAATAGAGAAACAAACAAACACAACAAGCAAACAAATAAATAAATAAAATTAAAAAAAAAAAAATCTGAGTCTCATCAAGTCACTTCTTGAAATGTAATTTTAGGTGGTCTTAGGCTGTGATTTGAACTAGGAATGATATACAAAAACCTTGAACAATGACTGAAAAAGTCATTCTGCAGTGTTTTCTCCTAGAAGGGGGACCAAAGCACTAAAAACCTCAAAGGTACACTTGCTATCTTTAATGCCATTTATAAATACCTGCCTTAAGTTTGTTGCTGGGTTAATATGACCCAAGAGCTGACTTTGCACAAAAGCATCCAGTCCTCTAAGCCTGGTGTTTCTCCTGCAATCTTCTCAGACAGTGGCTAGAATAAATAGAAGACTAAGTCAAAACGATAGTATTTTAAACCCCACATTGCCATTTCCTAAGGAATTACCACAGACAAGGAGAAAGTCGCCCTGCCCTCACCAAGTTTCGTATAAGCCACAATTAAAATTGCTAGCTGGCCTATTTGTTAACGTGTATGTAGGGAGAAAACAAGCCCTTCAAACACCTCTAATCTGTGAAACCAATCAGGATGTTTGGATGGTATGAAGACGCAGTGACCTGACAACCAGCCTGGCCAGCCCAGCTCGCCTGGATTTCCCCAGTTAGGGCACTGGAAGTCCCAGAAGCCAAGAATACCCAATGTTTACTGGACTTTAACCTCTAAGTCCCCTTGGGGATGCTGAAAGGGGCCATATGGAGAAAAAACAGCAATAGAGGTACTTACTAGTTTCTGTCAGGCTGGGCTGACACCCCCAGAGAGAGCAACAGTGAAGCTTTAAGGGAGCACAGGGAGAAGCTGACAGACCAAAGGCTTCTGCACTGCCTGACTTACATGTTAAGATTTTAGAAATAAAGATCCTTGGCTTCCCCCTCCGCCTGTACAAGGCAGAAAGAGAAGATGAAAGCAAAGATGGACCTAGGTCTACATGCAGAGAAAAAGACGCAAGGCCTTAGGGTTCTGGCTCATATTTGGCTCATGAATGCACAAGGCAGGCAAGAGGCACATAAACATCTTTTATTGCTGAGTGACTCTTACTAGTAAACCAGGCCTACTTCCTACTTGGAACATCAATGGCGCCTCTTCCCTAGGGGTGAACTAGCAGCGTGAGTAAAAGAAAATAGAAACGCCTGTGCAACACAGTTCTAACAACAGAACCAATACACGAGGCATGGAAGTGTTCCTATGTGAATGTGTGCAACCTTGATAAGTTAATTTATAAAATCAAAGCTTATTGCAAAGTAATAGAAGTCTTTTTAGTTTCTTTAGTAGACAATTTATTTTGATAAACTTGCTCAATAACAAAAATACAAGTGAAGAAATTATGTTCATTTTATACAGTTGTATTAACAATTTGTTTTGAAATTATTAATTGAAAAATGTTATAACCAATTAGAAAACAATTCTTAATAAAGTTGGGATAATATACAGACCTTGATCACAAACTTTAAAGCCTCTTGAGGTGATACAATTAAAGGTTCTGTGCAGGAAGTTTTCCCTCTACGGGCCACTTATTCCCTTCATGTAT
>PVKN010019287.1:0-16431 GCA_004027915.1 Capromys pilorides | reverse complement strand
GAAGATTTTCAAAACACTGTTGCTCACTGACAGTGCACGTCATCGTCTGAGCTCTGTTCAGTGAAATTAATATTTTCATACCTGGCAACACAATATCTCCTTGAAGGTAACACAAGCATTGGGGACATAGTTAACGTTAATAACATTAGTTGATAAGGCAGTGGCAGGATTTGTAAGGACTGACTCCGGGTTTGAAAGAAGTTCTCTTGGTGAAATGCTGTCAGGTATCATTACCTTCTACAGAGAGTCTCTTGTGAAAGGAAGACTCAGCAGCCAAGGGGTCCGACTTCCTGTCTTCAGATGGCCACAGTCACCCTGGCCTCCAGCAGCCACCAGCCTTACCAGTCAGCAGTAGTCACTTGAGTGCAGCCCTCCGCTTGGAACAGGCTGTGTGGCTTGTGGAAAGCTTTGGTGGTTGGAGCATTTTTAAAGCAACTTTTGCTTTTATCTTATATTTTTATGTCACCAGGGATTGAGCCCCGGGCCTCACATAGCTGGGCAGATATGCCCCCAACCTGCCGCCTCAGCCCCAGTAAATTGAAATGGGGACTTGATAAGTTAGAGTTGCCTGAGGTTGGAAGGACAGAATAGCGAGTTTCTTAGTGTGAGCGCGAGCTGGGACTCGGACATGCTGCAGGAAGGTAAGCTTATTGACTGAAAGTGGCTGGCAGAGGGCGGCAGAGCCTAGGATGGCTGTGGTGTTTGTGTGCTCGGGTGAAGAGATCTCAGGAAGGCAGAGGATGTTTGCCATCAGGGTGAAGCCTGTGTAGGGATTGTTGTGAACTCATAGCATTCTAGCACCATAAGGAGAAAGGGAAAAATTAAGATGTAGTCGTCGATTTAAATAAAGATGAGATAGATAGGTCAAGAAAATGCTTACTGGGACGTATGCAGAGTCCGGCTTCTGAGTGAATGTGATAGAAGAAAAGGGGATTCGCGGCACAAGTCTGAGAATGAACTGCCGGGAAATACGCAGGAGAACAGCTCACACTAAACAAAGGAGAGGGTTCTAAAAATCAAGGCCAAGACTGAGTGTCCTGTTGTGGACAGGACCTGATAAGCTACCTGATGATTCGACTCCCCAGGATACCTCAGCGTTCTTAGTGGAGTGGTGGGTAAGGATGCAAGGAAGTGGGTGGGGCGTGAGGCATTTCAGCTGACGTAACAGTATAGTTCTGAGATGTGTCAAACCTTGTGATACTAGCGTAACTAACCCATGTCAAAGGAGGGAAAAGGAGCAGCACAGCAATTTGGCAGGGATTTACATAGTAAGGGGAGTGGTTCAAATAAGAAAAACAGATGCCTAAACATTTTTTTCTTTGCAAAACCAGGAACAGTGGAAGATTTGGAATGAGTCAGTACAAATGATTTTGTGTAAGGCTGTGCTGGGTTGCATAAATGAAGGCACATTTGCAGGACTTGACTTCAGGAAAAGATGAACACTTCGCTTGTTAGCTGCAGAGAAGGTTAGGGGGTTACACAGATCCCTGGGGAATTTTGGAAGTTAGGGGAAATCCTATAGGACTCAATGTCCCTCCTTTAGACCTGATGTAAAGCAGGATTTTCAGACATGGTACAAGCCTAAAGTGAAGAGGAATGGATCGAAAATTTATGCTAGCTATTCAGGGCCTGAAATAAAGGATTTGAAATCCAACTGAGACTGAATGAAATAAATGCTTGTCTCTACAATCCCTTATGTAGTTCAGGCTGCCCCCTCGGTGCAGCAGCTTGAGAATTCTTGAACACGGGAGGTAGAATTGTATGATAATTCTCATGAGATTACGTGAGCACTACAGCAAACTAAAGATGCAGAGGGCTTTGAAGAAGCGTATCAATAGCGGTTTCAGGGAGAGGTATGGTGGTACTGAGAGTTGAGCCCAGGGTCTTTACAGTGAGCCCATCCAATCTCTCATTTTTTGAGATAGGGTATTGCTGAATTGCCCAGGTGGGACTCAAACTTGAGATCCTCCTGCCTCAGCCTACGTCTGTCCTGGAATTACAAGCATGTGCCACTGTGCCTTTGTGTGTGTGTGTGTGAGTTATTAAGGTTTTGTGTATTCCAGATTGGCCTTGTATTTGTAGTCCTCCTGCCTTAGCCTCTTTAAGGTTAGGATTGCAGGCCTGAGCTTCCATGCCTGACCCCATAAAGTGTTGTGGTTGCCTTGGAGTGTGGGTGTGTGGGTTTTGGGTTTTTGGTCTTGAGACAAGGTCTTGCCATGCAATTCAGGCTGGTCTTGGAGCTCACTGTGTAGTCAAGACTGGCTTGGAGCGCTTAACAATCCTCTTGGCCCAGCCTCCTGAGTGCAGCCTCCTGAGGTCTTGCCTGAGGGGTAGCTTTAGGCAGCAAAGCTAGAGAGCAGGGCTATAAGTGGAGAGAAATCCAGTGAGAGAAGTCACAGTGAAATTAAGGAAAATGTACAAGAAATCAGTTAAAATGTTTGCATTTAAGATACTTAAATATGTGTATATTTAAAATCACTGTTTTCTCCAGATAAAATAATTTTTTTATTCTTAAATTTTATTTTCATGAGTAATGCTTTTAGTGTTGCTTTGTTTATACAGTCTAGGGATTACAGAACTCTAGAATCCAGGCAGGGCCTTTGCGTTGAGCTGTGTCTCCAACCCCTTTTTCAGTTTGTTATTTTGAGGTAGGTTCTTCTCAGTCAGTCAGTTGCCAAAGGTGGGCTTGGACTTGTTTTCCGTCCTGAGCCTCCAAGAGGGCAGGTGTTACTGCACAGGTGAGCCTTGTCCATCCTGGCCCAGGGATGGCTTCGACTTCCATGATTTTGCTCTAGGCGTCTGTCGTCATGGCTGGTCTTTATCTTAGTAATTAGTATACACATATTTATTGTATTAACTGATAAAGTTTTTATTTGTATCTCCTCAAATGATCGTCACTGTTTGTTTATGAAAAGCAAAGCAGAAAGTGTAAGTGAAGTGAGATATTGGGGTTTTTTGCCCTGTAGAACTGATTCATTTGGATGGATTTTTTTATTTATTACTATTCAGTACACAGTCTCATTACACAGATTGGACTCGTAGTGATCCTCCTGTTTTCAGCCTTCCAAACCCTGGGATGACAGGCGTGTGTCACCATGCCCAGTCTCAGTCACCATCTCAGCACGTCCCAGTTACAGGGCCGGCGTGGCATGCTGGGGATTGAACCCCAGTCCCTGTGTCTGCCTAAGCAGAAGCATTAGTCTGCTGAGCTATCCTATCCGGCTGGCTCTGGTCTATTTTCCAGTCAAGAGATTTTATACATCTTTTATTACCAGTTTTCATAATGCCTTTTTGGAAAGGTGATAGTACTTTACTAATTATCCTGTTTTCAGCCTCACAAGAGCTGGGATTACAAGCACGCATCACCATGCCCAATCTCAGTTGCCCTCTGAGCGTCCCCCGAGGGCGGGGACCGTGCTAGGATTGGTCCCCAGCTGGTACATCTTCCTAAATATAAGCAGGCACTTCAGTTTACTAATTATCAGTAACTCTGAATGCTTTGCTACATTATCGTTAACACTGGGCATATTTGGAGAGAAATCAGATCCTTGGGTAAGAGGGAGTTTAAAATTTATTAGTAAGATTGAATTATGCATGTTTTGAGTTATATCTTTCTTTGCTCACATACTGTAGTTAATGCTGACTTCTAAATAACCAGGGAGTAGAAAAATTCTACTGTTGACTGAGTGTAGTGAAGCATAGCTACAATCCCAGTGCTCAGGAGGTTATAGTGATTTTGAAGTCAGCCTGGGACACACAGTGAATTCAAGGCCAGCCTGATCTACATAGCGAAACTGTCAAAAAACCACTTCTAATTGTCAGTCCAACCTTGAGTTTCTTTGCTTTTGTAGTTACGATCTTTATTATTGCCCCATGTTTGCATTTTCTAGTTAATGGTTCTTTGTTTTGTTTCATTTTTGATTTTTTGAGTGTCTCACCACATAGTTGAGACTGGCCTTTGAACTCTTATAGCCCAGTGTGGCCTCAAACTCTCGGAATCCTCTTGCTTCAGCCTCCCAAGTGCTAGGATTGTAGACGTGTCCCACAGTGATCAGCTTAATGTGTGGCTATTAACACTTATTCCACTGGAGTTCTTAAATCAGTAGTATTATTTCTCATTTCTCATTTGGAATCATCTTTTAGGAGAATTACACCAGAATTTATGAGAGAGCATGACAATTTGCAAAGATTCTACTTTATAGAAATAGTAATAACTCCTATGGAAGAATGTTGGGTATCATTCTTGCTTGCAACTAGAATGTGCATAAATATTAACAAAGTTAGAGAACTAGCAATAGCAGTATGGGAGTTGTTACAGTGTAATTGTATTATACTGTTGTTTCCCTGTTACATCAAGAATGTTAACTACTTTTAGAAAAGTTTTTTTTTTTTTTAGGTTGAGAATTTTTTAAATCTTTTAATTATTTGGTACAGGGTCTCGCTACACAGTTCAGACTTGTGGTGATCCTCCTGTCTCAGCCTCTCCAGTGCTGGGATTACAGGTGTGCGCTGCCATGGCCAGTTTTGTTGGCCAGCATGGTGCACCCAGGGTTCTGGGACCAGCACAACATGTGATACTGAAAATTTAAACCAGGTCCTTCCACTTGCCAGGCAGGTGCTTTAGACCAACGTGCTATCTCCCCAGGCCTAGATTGAGAATTTTTTAAAGGTGAATTAAAAAAGCTTTCTAAGATTGTAACGGTTTGAGGATGTTGCTCTGATAAGCTATCTTAAAAAGATTATAAAGAAAGTATTTGCTTGACTCATGTTAGACTGGGTGTTTTTGCTATCAAATTAAAGTTTGAACATGAACTGTTTGCTAAAGAAGTTAATTAAATGTTTGTGATTCAGGCAGAAAAAGTAGAAACCGAGGAGGCAGGAGTAGTGACAACAGCAACAGCATCTGTTAATCTAAAAGTGAGTCCTAAGCGAGGCCGGCCTGCAGGTAGGCTTGTTATTTCAATACTTGATTGGCTTGTGGTGCATATTCTAGTCCGTGGAAATGTTGCTGCCTCACCTGTTCTGAAATGAAGTGATCGGGTAGCTGAGTGCAGCATCATTTCTAAACTGTAGGGGTGCAGGGAAGCCGAAGAACACACTCAAGTTGGGCGAACTAAGAACGCTCTGGTGGGAACAGGCCCCTCCTAGAACCTTAGAGGCCCGCAGGTGCGCGTGCACTGCCTCTGCGCGTGATGTGATGCTCACGTTGGAAGTGCTCGGCTTTTTCACTGTTTTGAGTATTTATGACTTTCAAAGTAGAGTCATAAATGAGCAGCAGTTGTGTAATATAAACAGCTGTCTGATGGCATTGTCTATTTCTAAGAATACAACATGCTGCTCTGTTCATTGCCTGATCAATATTTTCTTTATTTGGCAGATACAATGCAACGTAAAAAAAAAAACAAAAAATTGAGCCAGTTTTTTCTATTTTTAATAAGATTCTTACTGGAAAGAGTTAAAAGTGAATAATAACCAGAAAACACCGAAAAGTTATTTCCATAGTATTTTATGATACTATAGTGGATCACCTCAGTGGTGCCGGAAATGTGTGATGCGGCCTCAGAGAGGTGATTGCAGGTGCACCTGGTGGTGCCGGGTGTGTCTGAAGGTCAGCTGTGCACAGTGATGCTGCAGTTACATTTGTGACATCCCAGTGAGAACAGCAGTGAGAAGTGTGGCTAAAGCCCTTTCCGGTATATTGAGGACTAGTTGAAAATTACTCTGTCCTTCAGATTGTTTGCTTTTGTTCATTTGATCCATGGAGGTGTATTTAAAAAAAACTTGTATATCACTGTATGTATAGTAAGGCTATATGAGAATTTCTGTAGTGTGTGTCGTTTGTAATTTACATGTATGTGAGATGTGTGTTTTTACAGGAACGTAGTAGGTAATGATATTTTTTTCTCCCACATGAATGTCAGCTACAGAAGTCAAGATTCCAAAACCAAGAGGCAGACCCAAAATGGTAAAACAGCCTTGTCCTTCCGAGAGCGACATGTGAGTATAACTAGTTTTCCAGTAAATGAGACCTTCAGGTATATGCATATGTCACTTTGTGTTTTTACTAGTTTTATCTTCTTTTATAGGATATGTGTTGCTTGCTTTAACTATTTTGATACTGAGACTTACAGGGGAAATTGGGAAATTTTGTAAAAAGTAGAAATGAGTAGAGAATCAAAATATGTGATGATTATTTTATTGGTCGATTTAAGAGCTTTTCTTGGTATTGGGAAACATAAAATCACTTGCCGTGCAGGGTAAGTCTGTAAAAGGGAAACTGGGCAAAATACTATGTTGAAGGGATTTTATTTAGAAATAGAGAGAGAGAGAGAGAGCGCACGCGCGCGCGCAGGGTCTCACTAGGCAGTTAAAACTCACAGTGATCCTCCTGTTTTCAGTCTCCCGAGCTCCAGGATTACAGGTGCACACAACCACTCAGGAATTTTAGACATATTTAAATTAATGTTCACAAATCAAATAGTACTAAATGTATTTTTTGCAGTGAAAGCTTAAGATTTATTTTAGAATAACTATCAAAAAATATTTTTTCTTTTTGCCGTACTCCAGCTTCACCCTTAAGGATCCTGTTTAGTTTGGCTTTTCTGAAAAAACATTTAATGAGAAGGTATATATATTTAGACCGTGGAAGTAAACCTTTTTGTGGCTGTTGTGTTTAAAGTTTTTGTAGGGAATGCTCAAGTGAAATATGTTAAATCAATTGGCTTATATCTTAGCTACTTGGGAAGCTGAGGCAGGAGGATCACAAGTTTGAGGTTACTTTTCGTAAGTTAGCCTTTTCCTTAAAAAATAAAGAAGGAATAGGCTTACAGAGTTTTAAATGAACAGATTAACTGTTTATTTTATTTTATACAGAGTCTCACTATGTAATTCAGGGAAACCATGAATTCACTGTGTATCCCAGGGTGGCCTCAAACTGTCCACAATCCTCCTACCTCAGCCTCCGGAGTGCTAGGATTGCAGGAGTGTGCCCCCACACCTAGTCAGTCAGAGTTGGTATTTCCAAGCAAAATATATTTAAACTGCCTTTTTAAAAAACTGATACTAGGCATTGAATCTAGGGGCATTACCTTTGAGCTACAACCCCAGCTGTTTTTATCTTGTTTTTGCGAATAGGGTCTTGCTGAGTTGCACAGGTTGTCCTTGAATTTGTTCCTCTGCCTAACCTTGGGTAGCTGGGACTGTAAGAATGTACCGCTGTGCCTGGCTGAGGTCTCCTTTGCTTGCAGGTCTTTTGGCCAAGTACAGGGCCTCACATAGCCTAAGCACGTACTTTGCCATTGAGTTTCATCTGAAGTCCTCAACCAAAATTAAGGAGCTTTATTTTGCTGCAGAACTTGCTGTTAAAGTATGCTTAAAAATAAGTGGGGTGTACACCTGAAGCTCCCTGCTAGGTGGGGACATTAGACCCTGGGAGTTTGGGGTCAACTTGGGCAAAATAGATCCTGTCCTAAAAAAAAAAAAAAAAAAAAAACCTTTAAAGGGTTCAAATAGTAGCATGTAAAACCAATATATTATGTAGTGGAAAATTGAGAAAATAGACTTCAAGGATTCTTACTACAAAAAGGCAGGCATATGCTAAACAGCTGAATCTAGCCATTTCACAGTGTAGGATGCCCCAAAATATGTGTGCTATAAATATGTATAATTTTTGTTTGTCACGAAGTAGTGACACGGAAGATGGCCTTGGGGCCAGGGAGATAGCTCTGTGGCACAAGTGCCTGCCTGGCAAGTGTAAAGTCATGAGTTTGAACCCTGGTCCTGCCAAAATAAAGTAGTGGCACAAACATACAACATTGTTTAATTGCTGCCGTGAAATAAAGAAGTTGTATACTTTCATAGGTGAGATTTTTGCAGGTATTACTCCCTAGGAATTCTGAAATTTGGGGGAAATTTTGGGAGAGACCCCTATTTTGAATATAGGGATATTTCTGCATTAGGACATAGGGAGGTAGCTTTTTATCTCCGTGGCCTTTGGCTGATTCCTGTGGAAGTTTTCTACTTTTTATTGTCTTCTATAGTGGAGAAAATATTGCCAGCTACGGTGAGTGGCTTCTTACCTGGCTTTCAGACTAAGGATTTGCGGTTCAGTATTCCATTTTAAAGTTATCCTTTTGATGGAATTTGGTGTTCATTATTATGCCTGTTCTATTGTTTGTTCAGTTCTCATTCATGAGACTTTCACACATGAGCTGTTTGTACTTAATTACACAGTTTGAGTTTATAGAGTTTTCAAATAATCACCCTTGAAAACTCATGTGTCCACTGAAGAGTGGTGGCAGTTCAGCAGCTCTGTTTCCATCTGAAGACACGGGAGAGTAAACTTACCAGAGGTTTCACACTAGCTGGGGACCAGCCCTCTTTAATTATTTTTCCACCTTTATTTGGAGCCCCCTTCTCACTGAGTTCCTGGCTGGCCTTGAACTTCTGGTCCTCTTCCCTCAGCTTCAGAGTGCTGGCATGTGCAGGCATGTGTCGCCATGCCTGGCTCCAGCTGGAAATCCTAAGACTGGAAGCCATGTCCTTGATTAGATCTTGGACCTCAAGCTGTCTGAATTTGGAAATTCTACATCCTTAAGTGAAAAGAGACCACGGAGCCTGTAATCCCAGTACTTGGAAGGCTGAGGCAAGAGGATCTCCCAAGAGTTTGAGGCCAACCTTAATTACATAGTGGGTTTAAGGTCAGCCTGCATTTGGAGTAGTAAGACCCTGTCTAACAACAACAAAAAGAGCTTCTTGAATTACTAGTAGTAGCCTGCAAAGCCCAAGTTCATTGAGTACATTTTCTTTTGTCAGGTTATCCTAGTTCAACAGTTCTATTCATTGTATAGCAATACATTAGAGAGTAGAAAAGTTGTCCTTAGAAGGTCGGGGTGGGAGAGCACTAAAAGGCAAATAGAGTTAGATAGTGGATCCCGAAGTGCAGGCTATGGAGGAGTGATTTCTGATGCTTGGTAGTGGAGTAAGAATAGCTGTAGTCTATGAAAGTTCCTAGCGCTTAAAATGAATATTTGAGAACGAGGTGCTGATTGTGCTTGCTTGTTACTCACAGTATACATTTATAAAATTATACTATACTCAGGCCAGGGAGATAGCTCAGTGGCACAAGCACCTGCCTAGCAAGCTCCAAGTCCAGGGTTCGATCCCCAGTACCAAAAATATTGCTACTGCAAAGATTTTTTAAAAATTAGGCTATACTCCATCTTACAAATACTATGTCAATTAGAAATTTGTGAAGGAACTGAGAATTAGTAGTAGAAGAGTGTTCCTCTAGCATAAGTGAGGTCCTGTCTTTCATATTTACAGTGTACAAAAAAAGGTTTTAAAAAATTGAGGTGCCCAGATTCTCAGCTCCATAGTGAGTGCAGCATGTTTTAGGGTTTGCTTTTTGTTAGCAGTTTGGTGCGGCAATAATAAGCCTAGAATAGCACTAACGGGGGCCGAAGCTATGGCATCTGACCACTAGCGCTCTGAGCTACATCCCCGCCTTTTTATTTTGGGAAAGGGTCCCTAAGTGCCCAGGCTGAGGGCAGATGTGGGTTCCTCCTGCTTTGGTCTCAGTAGTACTTAACGTTATTGGTACGTACCAGCCTGCCCACCTGTGTTTGTCAGTCACACTTTTCATGTAGGCTACGTGTTAGCTGTCACCACTGTGGGTAGCATGTTTGGACACTGAGCAGGATGCAGAGCTAAGCTGGGTGAGCTCTTAGGAAGCTGCTCTTCCTCACAGGAACTGCAGGAACTGTTGCTGACCACTTTGCAGTGGGTATTGAAGTGACACCAGGATAGAACCCATAAGAGCTAAAACCACTTACGGTGTTTCCCGTGGAGAGACGCTTAGGAATAGCTACTGAGATAGTGGGGCTTGTCTTTGCTTAACTAACATGTATTAAAAACTAAACCTGGTTTTCCTAATGTCCCCTAAACTATTACAAAGAATGATTTGTTGGACTGGGGATGTAGCTTAGTAGAGAGCACTAGCATTCTGAAGGGCCTGAGCTTAAACCTCAGCACCACACACAGTCATGGATTTCACAGAACATGGCCAAATGATCACAGGGAAAAGACTCATTTAGTAAGCATCGTTTCCTTCATGAAAATTCTTTTGCTATCTTTTGAAAACTTGAAATAATCCTTTTTCTTATGCACTTGGGAGTGGCCTTTTTGTTGGTTTGAGATGAGGTCTCACTGTGTGGCCTGGTCACTGATCTGAGGCTCAACCACGCTTTCTCTCTCAACCTTTTTGAGTAGCTGGAATTATAGGGTTGATCTACCATGTTTTGTTACACTTTTGGGTCTCCACGCTGAGCTTATTTTAGGATTTTGAGATTCTTCAGGTCCACGTTGCCCAGGTGAGACTTGAAATTGTGATTCTCCTGCCTCAGCCTTCCAATTGCTAGGCTTTTCAGGTGGTAAGCCCACTACTAAGCCCAGTTTGAAATATAGAGTTTTCTGCATGGTAGTCATATTTTGTAACAGAGCTACAGCCCCAGCCCCAGATTTAAAAAATATGTTATGGGGCCAAACTACATGATGTTTCACTGTCTATGTATTGTGATTTTAAAGATCTTCACATTTGGTGAAGATGCTCATCTTTGAAGTACATTATAGTGTGGGCTAAGGTGATAGGTCCATGGCAGGGCACTTGGTTAGTGTGTTGCACTGAGTGTATTCCTTAGAACTCTAAAACACCCTCACACAGCCATCTCAACTTTATGTTTGCAGATGTATCCAGCAGGATCACTACCTGAAGTAGGTTAGCTAGGTCAGAAGGTGGTTTTTGTGTGTGTGTGTGTTTTTTTTTTTTTTTGGTGGGACCGGGGTTCAAACTCACGACCTTGCACTTGCCAGGCAGGCACTTGTGCTACGGAGCTATCTCCCCGGCCCCAAAGTTTTTTTTTTTTTTTTTTTTTTGTGGGACTGGGGATTGAACTCAGGACCTTACACTTGCCAGGCAAGAGCTTATTCTACTGAGCTATATCTCCCAGGCCCTTGTGTTTGTATTTTTAATGATCCTTTCTTTCGATAGCAGTTTGGGGAAAACAAGTGGCTGATAAGAGCTATAGAAATGCTTTTTATGTTTGACTCTTACTGTTTGTAAGAAATAGCTTAAGTACTGATGTTTTATGTGTAGGTTATTTCTCCCATTGATTGAAAGGAAAAGGTGGACCCCATGTGACGTTCAGAAATAAGCATATCCACTGATAACTTTGTGAAGAAGCAAAAAATGAATTTTTTTCTTCTAAGTTGGTGTCTTAAGCACTGTAGGAAGCATTTCTTTGTATTGAAAAGTTTAGAATTGAAATGTTGAACGTACTGTGTAACGTTTTGCACCGTCATTTTTTCTTTTCCAAATAAAAAGCACTAAATTGGATAAAGTTCTTTACAGTTCTAAATATATTGCCTAGTTTATGAAAATCTCAGTTAAAAAAAAAATCCCAAATAGTAAACATTATAGTCTTCAATGACATGATTCCAAGTTGAATTTTTTTTATAAAGCTATTGCTGTAAACATAAACACACAGAACTAATTGTTAGCATTTTCATCATCTGACTCATTAGAGGGCACATTTCTGATGTAAAGGTTTGCCTAAAAATTACTCAGTAGTTAGCAAGTCCGTATGACCTGTTAGGGGTGTTGGGAACACTTAGATGGGCACCAGCTCTGCACTCTCTGACGTTATTGTTAATTGGCTATGTGTCTGCCTTTACATGCCTATGATTCGTGAATTCCAAAAATGGCTACTTGTTTTAACTTATGCAATTTGAGTTTTTCCAATGTGTCTACTTATAAAACTAACTTACTTACTTTCTTTCTTTCTTTCTTTCTTTCTTTCTTTCTTTCTTTGTAGTTGAACTCAGGACCCTGTGCTTGCCAGGCAGGCACTTTTGCTGCTCAGCTATCTCCCTGGCCCAACATATAGTTTATTTATTTATTTTTTTAGTACAGGGTTTATAGGGTCTCACTATGCAGATTGCACTCATGGTGATCCTCCTGTCCTCTTTTCAGCCTCCCAAGCGCCGGGATTACAGGTGCATGCCACCATGCCCAGTGGCCGTTGCCCTCTCAGTGAGCCCTAGGGGCCCGGGGCCAGCACAGCATGTAGTGCCAGGGATCGAACCTATGATAATAATTTCTGTAATTGTACCTGCATTTTTAACGTTATAAGGCCATGGTTTTAATTCCCAGCACCAAGAAAAAACATTCTTTCTCTTTCCCTCCATAAGAGCCAAGAATCTCGCTCATGTCACAAACTGCTATAATCCCTGAATGAAAAACACCTAGCACGTTGTTAATATTGATTATTTTTTGAGGAGATGACTCACAGCAAAACTTAGCAACTGAGTCTAGTGGTGCACGTGGAGCTTGAGGCCTGCTTAGACAGCATAGTGAGGGTTCAGCTCAGAAGGAGAGAAACTTTTAAGATGAGTTTTTATTCACCTAATGGCTATTTATCACGTTCCAATTTATACAAAAGGTGTTACAGAATTTCTTTTATGATGAAGTGATTAAGACACTGTTATAGATTTACTTTTATTTTTAATATAGGTAGTGCAGGGTTCACAGGGTCTGACTACATAGTAGATCAGACGCGTAGTGATCCTGTTTTCAGCCTCCCAAGTGCTGGGATTACAGTGTGTGCCACCACGCCCAGGCTCAGTCAGATCAGCTCGGGGAGGGCAGCACGGCAGGTGGTGGCTCAAGCCCTTGGCGCCTGTATCTGCCTAAATAGGCGCTTTAATCTGCTGCGTTATCTGGCTGGCCCGTAGATTGACTTGTAAACAATAATAGAGCTCTTTGTTTTTTTAGATGGTCTAAGTTCACTGGGCTAACCTTGAACTGGAAGCGTCCTGCTTCATTCTCGGGGATCATAGGCATCTGGCCCATTTTTATCTAAGATAATTACTTGATAACAAGCTTATAGATGAGTGATAAGTACTGATGCGTGACAGCTTGTTTTCCATTGTTGCACCCTCAAAATTAGGGTTGCTGAGGATGAGAAAAGTAAGAAAAAGGGACAAGAGGAAAAACAACCTAAAAAGCAGCCTAAAAAGGAGGAAGAGGCCCAGAAGGAAGAAGATAAACCAAGAAAGGAGCCAGACAAAAAAGAGGGCAAGAAAGAAGTGGAATCAAAAAGGAAAAATGTAGCTAAAGCGGGGGTCACGTCAGCCTCTGATTCCGAAGAAGAGGGAGATGATCAGGAAGGCGAAAAGGTAGGAAGCTGCCACAAGTGGCCCACTAGTCTGGTTGTGAGGCTCTTGAGTAGGTCTTGATCTTTGCCTGCTCACTTTTGATATTTTTATGAACATTAACCTGGGTTTAGTCTTGAGTAGGCTACTGCATTGGCCAAAGTGAAAACATACTCCAAACTTGTATTTGTTTTGTCCTGGATCTATCTTCCTGGTCATGATTCTGACCTGGAAATCAAGTATGTGTTTCCGGTAATTCAGCCTTGCTAGAAAGGGTCAGAAATAAGAGCAGAGTTAGCTGTGATGAATGAAGACAAACAGAACAGATCTGCTCCAGTGGGTGTATCTTGGGTTGTCCGTGTCCCAGCGATCTGCAGCTGTGTTTGGATGCCACTGAGGCTTAGTTTGGAATCTCATTAGAGTTCTGTGCTCTACAGGTCGTGTACAGCCGTAAGTATGGATAGGCCCAGCTCACACAGACGCTGTGTGTTTTGTGAGTTTTCTGTTTGAATTTTTTAGAAGCCAAATGGATAAATAGGTTGAAGCATGTACTTGTCAGTAGTTAAAATCATGTAGAGGCAAATAGTGTCACATACTTTATCCACTGCTGTAGTAGAGCGAGAAGTGGACTGTGAAATAAAAAATTACAGAGAACAGAGACAGGCAGAAGGCAGGCAGGATTGAAGCAGGTGCTTCTCTTCCGAGATTGTAATCGCAGCCACTGGCCACTGATGTGATAGTGAAGTAAATCCATCCTGACTTTTAAAACAGAAAAGAAAGGGGAGCAGAAGCGTGCAGACGGCTCACAGGAGGAACATGCTGAAAGGCCAGCATGAGAAGGAAGCCGCAGATCGGAAGCGCAAGCAGGAGGAGCAAATGGAGACTGAGCAGTAAGTATTTCTTTTATTCTAAATTTCGAATTTTTAAGGGTAGCATGAAACTCGTAAAACAGACTTTCAATTTTGACTTCATAAAGCCTTTTAAAGTAAATTGTCCCATGTACTAAAAGTCGTGCATATATGAAAATGTTGATCATATTCCAAACTTTATTATTTTCTAAGTGAGACTGTAATTCACTGAGGCAGTCATGCTGTCAATTATTTTTCAATTTAAATTGAAAGTGCACATTTTACCATTAGGGGCTGTGCACATTTTACCATTAGGGGCTTTGCAGAAAATATCCTCTGCTATTTATTTATCTGATGTATATATTGGTGGAGGAAGAATGCAAGGAATACTTCACCTGTCATACCACCAGCAGGCCTACTACCCTTAGAAACCAGCAAAGACAGCAAGACAACAGTGGGAAACCCAGGAAGCCAGCAAAAGTAACCCAAAGGCTGACAGGGTTCACATTCAGTGTGTGTAACGCAAGTCAAGTTCAGGTGTTTTCCCTGAAGTTTTGATTATTGGATATGCAGGATTTACTTTTCATGGGGATTTCGCCCTTCATTGTATAGTTTTATTAACAGAAGAAACTCACAGCAATGAGAAATGGTGATTAGACTTTGTTTTTATTACATTTGCTTTCCTAGTTACTTTTAGTTGTCACTTGAGTTCTTTTCTGAAGCATTTCTTTCCCAGTGAAGTGTCCTACACCCACTACATTTTTTTGTCACTTAGTGAGGAGGTGATTTTTAGAACATGCTAAGACACAGATAATGAGTGATAAGTGAAGCTGGAGACAGTTCTGGGGTTTTCTTTACACTCCATCTGTGAGCCACCTTTCTAGATCCAGCATTGCCTCAGCATTCTTCATTGTTTGGAGGATTTATAAGCAGTGTTCGCTGCTGGAGGGAGTAATTTAAAAATTTTATCTGCAGCTCAGAAATGCTACTCCCAAAGTTAGACTTTGAACACTTGTAAATATTTTTGTTATCCTTTTCTGTCTTTTCACTTGAAAGTTGTTGGAATGCTTGTTGCTTTGAACTTTATTGTGCTCCCCAAAATATCTAAAAGTAGTTGTTGCATAATAAATCAGCACAATACTCCTTTAGTATCTCAAAGTTATCTTTATGTATTTCAGTTTCTTTTGAATGTCCTCCAATGTAACTTTCTCAAATTCTAATATTTGTGTTTTCTTTCCTTCTCCTGTTATTACAAAACTTTGTACTTGGACAGTTTTGCTCTGTAAAGCATTTCAGATGCAACTTGTGTGAAATGCATTATGCAAAATAAAGTTTATTGTATTGTATTCCCAGCCAAACAACATGTAATCTACAGTAATAAAAAATATATCTCATTTTGGGCTCAAAGCATTAATCCAGTTACTGAAAAGAGAACACAAGTGGAGCAAACAAGACATGAAGATCTTGAGACAGACTCACTGGACTGAATTTCCCCCTTCCCCCCTTGATGGAAGAATGTTCCAGATCTAAATTGAGGACTTCATTATTAATGGCATTATTACTGTGTTCTGATTGTTAACAAATTTACTGTAAGGTACACACTACATACTAAGGTCAGCCATCCTGTTAAGCTTTTTACCAAGCTTAAAATGAAGTTTTGTGTTTGAAAATTATAACAAGCCTAGATGAAGATGGTGGTTGTACATTATTCATTTAGAAAATATAAAAATTCGTTTTGTTTTGAAGCTAGGTATTAATTGGAATAGCTCTTATACCTGGACTGGGGCAGCCGTGCCCTTCCTTCCTTTGACACTCCTTTGTTAATTCTTTAGAATCTTAATTGTTTTTTTTAATCCTGAGAGATTAAGCAGTAGACTTGTTAAGAAAAAAAAATGAAACTGTAACCAAAATTTTAAAATAAAGTGTTTTTTAAAAAAATCTGATTTTTAGATACTTTTTTGTTCTTGTCTACTTTAATTGGTTTATAATATAGCCTGAACTCTTAAGCCAAGGTACTACAAATTAAGATTTCAGTTTTAAATGTTTTTTTGTGTGTGATTTGCAGCCAACTGGTACCTTTTCACTTGTAAAATGGTGTGTAAATATGAGTGGATGTCATTTGAAATACTGACTTCCCCCATTTAAACAAAAATGCACAGTAACATCTTAGCCTTAATTTTGGAGTTCACTTGAAACCCTAAATTTAACTACACTTTGGACTCTTGGGGCACAAGGAAGGTGGCCTGTTTTGATGTGCTGCTTCTAAACGTAACTGAACGAACCCATGAGACGTTCATAGATGCCTCTTCTCATCTAGAGCTCAGCTTGTTAGCAGCAGCAGTGTCGGAAGAAAAATCCACTGTGCCAGTGCCCA
>PVKN010019286.1:0-16424 GCA_004027915.1 Capromys pilorides | reverse complement strand
TTTCATCCTTGCTATTAAACAGCTCATGATTCCAGTATTAATCACTCACATGTACCAAAGAGTGAACGTCTGAATAAACTAAATCTCTGCAGCCTTCTCTACCCTGTAGGGGTATGGCTTACACTGATACTAGTACTGCTGCTGCATTTTATTTCTTAAAGTTTCATTTTTCAAGCAGTCTGACTGAAACAGATAAAGCACACCCTGCCTGTGGGAAGGAGGAAGGGATGCTGCTTTGCATTTCTGGCTCTGTACCAGTTATTAGTGACTGAAATGTACTGGCTGTTCTTCAGATTGCATAGGGAGAATGACAAGAAATAAAATGTGACTCCCCAGAGACGGAGGGAGGCCGAGGACTTCCTGGCCCCTGTCCGGGCTGCACTAAAGGTAAGGTGGGTCCTGCTTTCTGAGCTGTGTCCTCAGGTCTGAGGGTCCAGTGTCTGAGAGCAGACTCTTGGTGAGGCCGGATCTAAAGTTAGCCACACAGCTATGACCTGGTTTCTCTGGGCCTCTGTTTCTCCATCTGTAAATTGGGGAGCACCTATCTCTTGGGGTGGAGGAAGATCTCAATGTGGGGTGGCAACAGAGGGCAGGTCGTAGTAGTGCACAATCAGTTAGGCTCTCAAGGGGAAAACTCCAGCAAGCATGCCAGGAAGGCTCTCCTAGAGCTTCGGGCAAGCCAAGGGGCCCCTTCCAGGTCCAAGTCACCCTGACCACTGCTGTCACTGCACTCAAGTGTCACCTGTGAATACCCTTCCATCTGAATCAGCTTTAGTCTGTGCTCTTGGTTTGTGCCTTTTTCTGTCTTAAAAGATTTAGCCATTCCCTAATTCAGCCTGTAGCAAAGAAAGTAAGTCCCCTGTCATTATTTGACACCTGCAGAGCCACCGACACATAATAAATAAGCCTATTCCAGAATGATGTCACCAGGGCACCAGAGGAGAGCAGAAGGGGAAGGATGAGGCCATGTGCTAGAACTGGGCCACTCTTTTGGCTCCGGAAACAGACCTTGAATCTGAGCAGAGGAGCTCTGCTCTGACAGGGCTCCGGAAGCCTTAGGATCTGCTCCAGCCTCCGGAGCCCAAACAAAGGCCACAGAATGACAGTGATTCCTTTTCCAGAGTGCTGAAGGAATCAGGCCCACCAGTGAGAATCGAAGACCTTTTCTGTAAATTAAACTACTTTACCCTTCCTTTGTACTGGGAATTCAGTTTTTTAATATTAGTTAAGTTGACATTAAGTTTTCCAATAGGATCTTATCTGCATTTTTTTAAAAATCAGAAACTAAAAATCATCGACTATTAGTAATACAAGGAGCTTCTGAGGCTGCAAGACCAAAGTCTGGTGTCTGACAGAGGAGAGGACTGACCGGCCTGCCTTGGGACACTCAGCTCAGACCCAGGAAGGCTCTCCTGAGCTCCTCTCAGTACTCCTGCCACCACATCATGCAGCCCACAGGTTCTGGGATATACTCAAATATGCTGGCATGTATTTAACTGTTGGCCTAAAGATTGATATATACATAAAAACTCACAAACCAGAAAGTTCCAAAGCCAAGCAAGTGTGTGGCCTGTTAGCGCTGGCACTTTGTCAGCCCCTTCCCCCTCCCCCCACACCTGCAGGACAACCAGGCCCACGGGGGCAGGACAGACCTCAAGCTGCAGTGGTGACCACCAGAAGTTTGTAAAAATGAAAGCAAAAAGAGCTATAAAACTGCATGAAAGGAAACCCAAGGACAAGTTTCTAAAACCAATGCCTAACTGACTGCCCCACACCGGGCGACTTCTGTCCCTTCCAGTGGTCATTCGGTGGCTGCTGACATGTGGCTAGACCACATCAAAGTGCAGGAAGACTTCCTGCTCACGTGCCCTGTGGGTGCCAGTCCCTCCTGAGAAGTATACCAGGACCATGCAAACAGGACAAAGCTTTACGGACTCCTTTACACACTCCACAGAACTTCAGAGCTTTGTTGAGGAAGTTTCTTACTTTCTATAAATAAAAAAAAAAACAAAAAACGTTTCCAAAGAGTCTGGGTGGTGCCAGGCATCAGGACAAGCCTGTCACCTATAATAAAAGCTGACTTGCACTATAATTTACCCACTGAAAAACCTGGTGAGGCTCAGGGCCTGTGCTTTGTGATCTATGCTTAGAATATGGGGGCACTGAGAGAGCCCTTGCGGCTGCTCTGGTGGAGACGATGGTGCCTGCCAGCAGCCCGGCACTACACACTGCAGACAAGTTTCCAAGGCCTTTAAGTTGGTCCCAGCAGCTGGGGCCAGCCCCACCCAGAACACCCTCCGAGGCTGTGGACCATGCTTCTCTGTAAGATAGTTCACTGGGCCTGGAGGCCACTATGGGGAAGGCCACACAAAATAAGCTGGAAAGGAAAATACACTGTCCCTCAGACCAACATAACAGCCAGAATTTTCATCATACATGAAGATTTGTTTACCTACTGTCACTCCGAAGGACAGCAGAATTCTCAGCCAACCCTACCTGGGTTGTGAATTTAGAGGCAAATCAACACACACACACACACACACACACACACACACACACAGATGCACATGCACAGAAAGACAGAGGATGAGATGAGAGAACAGCTCTATGTTCAGGCCTAAGCAGGCAGCCTCGAGACAATGCCCACTATTAACACGCACGCCACTTCTCAGAGCCACTTTCTTAAATGATGGAGGTGACTGGGTCAAAGACTCTTGAGCCGACACTGAAAAGCTTGGTGTGTGGCATCAGGTGGTACGGGAATAAGTACTTTCTTCTGCCTGGGCTTAGTCACCTAATCTGTAGAATGAGTTGTAGGACTATGCCATCGCTAAGGTCCTTCCACTGCTGCCTGGCTGTAAGTAAGAAAAGCAGAAAATCCCTTCTGCTCTTACTACCAGCACCTAGTGGATTTCTCTTGCATTCTCTGAGCCCTGCCAGATGGCAAGGGATCAGAAATACCTGCAGGAAGAGGACCAGGACTCCCCCAGCCTGTCCAAAAAAACTGACTGCAAGGTCGCTAATGGCCGACTGCTCCAGGGAATGGAGCAGAGCACAGAGAAGAGCAGCTCCCAGGGGTCTTGGCAGCCCCCCGAGACTTGGATCATTTAGTCAGGGAATGCCAAGGGAAGCTGCCGCACGACAAGCAGGGTCCAGGGCTCCTGCGGGGGCCTCCCAATTCACAGATAGGCTGAGCCTCACGAATCTGTTCTTCTCTCCAGAGCAGGTTTTTCTGCATCTCAGAGATTTCCTGTAACACTTCTTCCACATCCCAGCAACCTAAGCCTTTTCCCCCTTCAAAGGAAGGAGCAAGAGGTGTCACTGGACAAAGGAGAAGTGGCCATCAGTGCTGCCCTCCCAGTGGACAGGGGCTCTGAAACCAAGACCTTCTGTTTTCACGTTATTTTCATGACAAGCACCAGCAGCGCCCTGAAGAAGCATGCTGCCCAATCCAAAGCGCACAGGCACCCTCGGGAGGCGTCCGGTGCTCACACGCTGAGCGGACATGCAGGGACAGCCTCTCTGCTATAAGGCGGCCAGACTCTTCTTGAAGAATGTGGGTCAAGGCCAGAGCAAGATTTCCGGGTCCAAAGCAGTAACTGTGCAAGGACAGCAAGTCTCTCCACCTGACCACTGACAAGGGCAGCAGCACACCGCAGAAGGGCCCTGGGCTCCTTTCACCAGCAGGGCCAGGGTCATTTTGTAGAGCCCCTGGGTGCTGCAGTCAGTTAAAGCCCACTCCTACTCAAAATAAAGTTAGTTTCATGACAGTCTGAGGCTGCTTCCTCCCCCTAAAGATCTCAGGGAACTAACAGAGATGCCTTAAAAAGTCACAGGGTCTAAGTCCTCATTTAGAAGGGTAGGCGGAAGGGGCGGAGGGAGGCTGTCCCATTTCACCTGGTAACAGGAAGCGCTTGTCTTGTTTTTGCAAATCACCCAGAGCTTTATTCCTAAATCAGTTCTTAATGACATTTTTATTCTGTTCATGACAGTACCTCCTGCCTAGCGGAAGCTCATCCTCCTTGCAGCAACTGCAGCCAGGCCGGCCCCTGGGCCGCATCACCGCCTCTACCGCCTGTCCAACCCCAGTTAAGCTCCTCCTCCCCTTTCCTTCGCAGAGCGGACATCATGTGCTGAATGCCTTCCACAACCCCTTCATTCTTGTACTCTTCCAGGCTTTCTGATGAGACTGAGACTCTACTAGAGCCCTCCTCAGTTAGATCATTCATGGGTTATCCCAGGCCACTTTTTCGTCACCTTTGAACTCAGCATTCCCAGGGGTGGCAGAAGACATTTTAAAAAAACCAAACAACTAAAATAGTGGAATCTGTCCTCTGTTCCCCTGGGTTGTGCCTGCCACTTGAATCTTTTCAAATAAGCTTCAGGGCCCTTCTTGGTGGCAGCACTATGCTGACCATGCCAGGACATCCAGGCCAAACTTGGTGTTATTGCCCAAGCACAGTGGTAACCTGGCCAGAGCAGACAGGGAGCCAGCTGGCGGCATGCGCATCCACGTGGAGATGGCCCTGCCTGCTCAGCCAGGCCCTGCGATTAGGGCTGCGGCCAGCGTTATTTTAGGATATAGCTTGAAATGCAATGGTTTCCCACACAAGCATATTCTCACTTGCACAGGCAAGTGCCCAAAAATCTTTGCATCCCAGAAATCTATTTTTAGCTTCACTCTTGAAGCCACCGCTACTAGTTTTAGCATTGTCCTGGGCAAACCAGCCAGAGATGAGAAGACCAAAAAGCCATTTCAAACACGCAGCCTGGAAAAAATCAATCAAGTAATATTACTGGAATTCCTAAACAGTTTAAATTTTAAAACATCATTTGTGGAAAAGTGTTTAAAAAATCTGTCTTCTAGTCTACAAATATCCATGTGGAATCAAATTTTCTGAGTTGGTTCAGCTGCTGCTTTATAAGGTACAGTTCAAACAAAAAGGAAGTCACAATGTCATCTTGGCAAAAACACATATTTTAGGGAAAGACAAGAAGAACACGGCATGACCAAGTTTCAAAGAAATCAAGCAGTTAAATATAGGCAGTTTCTAAACACACTGCATGGCGCATGCACTTCACATGACATCTATGTGAAGAGAAGAGGGACCAGAGAAGTCGGGCAAGGAATCTTTGGAAGAGAAGGTTCACTCTCAGTAATTTACCGTGATCTTTAGCCCTGCGTTGGTGAAAACATCGAAACTTCCTTTTCTTCTTATCCTCTTTTAGCAGGTCGGCCAGTGTGACCCCTTCAGGTTGAACACAGGCAATTTCATTACCACACAGCAGAGGGCAGCAAGAACAATGCAAAACACAGGGCCCAGGCAAGCAGCAGGTCGTCTGCGCCCAGGCTCCCAAAGGACTCTGGCCTTGGACGCACACGTGAAACTGCCTTTCTAGGTAGTGATCTACAGTTCAGGGTCTGTTGGGTCAGGGAAGGTCTCCTGCTCTAGTTGCTACATAGACACCTATCTTTTAGAAATTGGTTCTATATCACCAACTAGCTGACACTGGACAAAAGTTTTCCATGTTTGCTCTGTCATCTAGGAAGATTGTTCAGGAAAGAGTATTTCGTTCCCACACAGTGCTGCTATCTCTGGGGCAGCAGAGAGGGAAAGGAAAAGGTGAGCTATGGATTCTGCCAGCCTAGCTCTAACCCCAGCCCTAAGTAAGCATGAACAAGGTATTTAAGCTGATCAAGCCTTCCTTTCCTCTCCTGGAAGTTCTTAATGACTGGGACAGGGTTGCTTCAAGAGGCAAAGAGTCAGTAAAGTCATACAGTCACGAACCTGGTTCACAAACACTTCTGTTCGCTAACGAACAAGCAGAAGCATTGGGTTTGCAAACAGAAGCATTCAGCAAGATTTTGCTTCCGTTCATGAACTCCGCATCAGGTGACAAACACGACCTTGCCCCGCTTCCCCTCATGAACAGACATGGCCATCTTCCCCAGAATCATGGCACAAACTAAGTTTGTAAATCCGGTTACCAGTGTAGAAGAATGTGCTTGGCTTTTGGCAAGGCATGGCTAACCACAGCTAGCTTTTACCACTAACACTCTCCTACAGCCACTAGGTCATAAGAAAAATGGCTTTATTAATTCTTACAACTTCCTGACTGCATGACTGCCCCAAGCTATCTTATCTGTGGAGCAGAGGCCACCCGCCCTAGTGAGGAGAACTGCAGAAGCAAGAATAAGGCAGCGGGAAGGATGCTGGAGCTGGCCAGGTGCAACACAATTCTACCTATTTATTTATTTATTTATTGTATTTTAGGGAAGGGTCTAAAGGGAGCTCAGGGTCTCACTACTAGATCGGACTCACAGTGATCTGCCTGTTTTCAGCCTCCCAAGAGCCGGGATTACAGGCATGCACCACCATGCCCAGTCTCAAGTGCCATCTCAGCGCATCCCCGGGGGCAGGGCTGGCACGGCAGGCCGGGGGATCAAACCTCCAGCCCCTGTGCCCACTTGCAGGTGCTTTAATCCACTGAGCTATTTGGTCAGCCCTTGGGTACAACACAGTTCTAAAACAGGTGCCCTTCCTCAGCACCCCAAGCCCCTAGTGCATTCCCCAAGACTGTGGACATGTGTGTGCAGACACAAGAGCACGCACTCCTGGGGGTAAGTGAGCGTTATCACGCCGACTGTGGCAAAACATGGGTTCAAGTCCCCGCTTTGCCACTGAATCACCACATAGCCTTGGAAAGTTACCTAATTTGTACTTTAGTTTCATATCCATCAAGTTCCTGTCTCACAGACATGCGGGTGGGGTAGGAATGCTCGGACTGACACACAGGAAGTCCTTGATAAATGCTAGTTGTTATCTTCAGCCTTTCATCTAACAAATAACTCTTCTGCAACAATAACCTTCTTGTAAGTATGAACAACACTGCCCATGGTACCAGCCCACCGGCAGAAGTGGGCAGAAGCGCATTCTGCGCCTGCCCCCGGGGGCTCAGGGTTTGGTGGGTGAGAAACGCTGACCAGGTTGCCGCACGTGTGCAAAGCTGCAGCTCCGCCCACTGCTGCCAAGTCCAGGCCATGTGCTCTAGAGCATGACTCCACCCCAGCAGCTCAGAAAAAAATGGCAGTTTATTGAAAATGGTCAAAATTTTGCTTTAGAAGTATGAAAAGAGATGTCTAGAGAAAAGCTGGAGGAAAAAAAGTCATATACCAGGCATCTTATGGCAGAACCAATCTGTCTATAGAGTCCTACATTTTTCTGTGCAGAGCACGGTGTGTAAAACAAGCCCTGAACTGCTACACCTGGCTCCCTCTGAAGAGCAGGAACGAAGCATTTCATTTATTACTTTATATATACTGATATGATATGAATTCTTTATGAAGGCTAATTCCATTTCAATAATTAAAATCTGTTACAAAGAAATAACCCAAACCACCTTGGTTTAAGATTCCAAAAACCTGGCCTCCCGATCTGTCTCATTCCTGGGTGGGGTAAACCCTACGCCCACCCCCCAATAGCTCTCAGAAGGCTACGGCGATGGTACATGGGAAGATGCCTAAGAGCTTTTACAAACAACTTCCTGATACCACCGCAGATGGAGACCGCGCCCAGGCTTCCCACCGGAGCTGGTGGAGGTGATGTCCCCTTGCTCCCCGATGCACTGTGCTCTCCCAGGCAGCCTTCCCAGCCACACGGCCAGCAGGCTCTCTCTCCAGAGAGGGCAGGTGACTCGGGACACGTTTACCAGATGTGCCACTCACACTGCCGCTGTTTGCTCTACAGCTTTTAGTTGAATACTTTCCGTTCGGAACTTGTGCTGCGAGTTTAATCGCAATGAAAGCAATTTGATAAGTCAAAACGTAAAACTACAGTCTTTTAAAATAACAGCAGCAAATGGCCTTGTGCTGGCAAAGAACTGTGCAATCCCAGATTTTCTGCTCACGCCTGAAGCGAACACTGTGGGAAACAGACACCCAGGTAGCACAGGCAAAAGACAGGCATCAAGGGCAACCTACTGTCCTGCACTCTAGGGTGGGCAGAGGCCTCTGGGAACCACACAGGGGCCGTGCCAGCTGCCTCCGGGGCCGCTGAGGAGTGGACAATGGACTGTGCCGCCTCTCCTTGTGGGCGGAGTCAGAGCTGCAGGTCCTCCCTTTTCCTCAGGCATCAGGGAACTCTATTCAGAGAGATTACTGGTTTAGTTCCCTACAGTGAAGTTGCACGGCTTTTATTTTTATTTTTTTTTATCAGAATTTTAGAATGAGCTCCTTTAAGACGATTTTATTATTTTTAATGCTATCTTTTTAAGACTAATCACTGACAACGAGAAGCGTCTAAAATAGAATTTTAGGCTTCCAGATTTTAATGGCCCCAGAAAAACTTCATTGTTAACTCAGAGGCAGCTGCATACATCTAAAAAATCATTGTGCAATTTGGCAGGGTTTCTTAAGAAACTTGAAGCTCAGCAAAAAAAAAGTTAAATAAATTATCCTTGAAAAATTCCCCAAATGCTCAAGAAATAACTTCCAAGGGAATTTTGTCCATTCCATTAACCGTGCAGCATTCGCGTTCTAGCAGCAAATTTATGGATCTGGCATTTGAAGCCGTCCAAGAATCCGCAGAGTGGAGCTCCTGCCCCCGCGGTCACCCAGAAGATTGGCTGGGGACCTGATGGCCTCTCGTCTCCTCTCCAGCAAGTGCTCGGACACCTGGGATATCCTGCAGTGACCGCATTCTGCTTCTCAGGAGCTCCCAATGTGAGTTACACACAGGAACCCCAGAGAGCTTCAGAGGCAGCCGTGCATGGCTCTCTGCCCAGGATGAGCCAGCGTCTCCAAGGGGACACCACGGCATCAGAAGGGCAACGGAGTCTGAGTACCACAGATGCAGTCAGGGACACTTAGTAGAAAAGATCACGTGAGCGCCTCCTCAAGGGCTTGGTATGGCATCTGTTCCCAGGGTCAGCACTGAAGCGCAGGAAACGGGTTTGGAGAACTCTAAGACTGTGCTGCCTTATCTCAAAAGGGAACCGACCGAGCAAACAGTAATTTTTCATCCACACTACAGAACCTTTCAGGTTGAACAAAAGGAGTCCTCTTCCTGTGGCTGCCTCTGAGGCCCAGCAGGAACTTCAGAAATCTCTGCATAGCTGAGGTTTTACAGCCGAGGACAACAGCAGCCACAAGTGCTACTTTAACTACAGCAACTCCCACCCGTTACCAACCATCTCACCTTTCAGTGGTTCCATGGACAGATGCCTTTGTTACACACTTTCAGAACAAGAAAGTGGGCTGTGAGATAGTGGGTTATCTGCTAACACAAAAGAGCAAATTCCAAGTCACAGAACTTGGTCAATTCCAGAGCAAGGGTATCAAAACGCCCTGCAGCTCAGAGCCTTTGCCTCGCCGGAGCTCATGGTCATCTGAAGTTAGGAAAGGCTCCCGCCCCCACTCCTGGCTCACCCAGGTAGAGCCTCAGCCATTAGCAAAGACTTCTTACACCGTCCCTTAATTCCACCTTACACCCAACACCAAATTGAAAATGGCAATCAGCCAGATCAGCACAGTAACCTGGTATGGGAAGGCAGGAGGCCCGAGCCGTGCATTGTCCCCTTCCCTAGAGCCACAGGAGTAGGGCTGGAATGTGAGGTCATACACCCAGGGAGGATACCAACACCGTAAGGAGGACGCTGGCAACACCTGCATTTCAGCAGCCTGCTAATCAGACATCTGGGGACAGTAGGTGGGGAGTGTGTAGGTGGGAGGGCCAGGACTGATAAGCAAGGGTATCTAGGTAAAACCCGCCCCTCTGAATGGGTTTTCTAGCTGTGACAGAGACAGAAGAGCCAGCCACCAAGGGAGCCAGAGCAACCCCCATCAGAGCTGACTCCTCAAGAAGTCTGGCTTATATTCAGGGATGCTCCTCTTCTCTACATCAAGAGGAGATTTGGGGCTCTCTTCTTAAGTCAGTTAAATCTCAACAGGGCTCCCACAGCCTAGGATTTATGCCTTTATTGGAACGCTAATCACTGCAGCTCTGGCAATCTGATGACTCCAGAAATCTCGTGAGCCTCACTCCCCAGGAAACCCCAGCACCTGGCAGAAAGAGCTCTCCAGAGAACAAGGGGGCGCCAGAGAAGTATTTGCTATTCTGGATCAAACATTAGGCCAGTTAATCATTCTGAGTCACACATCACTGTGCATAGCAGAAACCATAATGCTGGTGTTTCAAAGATATACTGCGGCTTTATGAGCTTGGGAGCTCCAGTTCCAGAGTTAATTCTGGAGATCTACAGCTTTAAATGGGCTTTGTTTCTCTCGCTGATGATATTATAAATAACACACGCAGGGACTTTGAATAGCTGCTGCTTCCTGCACCTTCTCCAGGCTGCTTTCTCACCTTGAAGCTGCTGCACCTCACCTCCTGCGGTTACAGGATGCTCTCAGAGCCCAGAGAGAAGGCTGCCTCCTCCGAGCCTTCCTGGCCTTCCCGAACACCCTCGCTCGCTTCTGTTAGCTGCATCACTCTGCCCTTCTGGGTTCACACAGCAAAGGTCCCGACTGCGGGGCCAGCTTCTGCAGGCTGGACTGCCCTCAGCCACTGTCCTCTGTGCCCTCCCTCCACAGTAACTTCTCCGACAAGCACAGGCACCGAATGGCTCTTCCCACGGTCAAGTCCCTTCTGCCAGTGGCAGGACAGAGGAGATAAAGCAGGGAGCCCTTGAGGCCGTCGGAGAACATCTCAAGTCTGGTGAAACCACTTTTCAAATCACAGGAAAACAACTCTTTGACAATGGACACAGGTAAGAGGAGATCCTGGGTCTGTGACAGTTCGTTTCTACAGATGGAGCGATGAAAGGGTGACAAGACAGGAGCCTGTGCGAAGACCCCCGGGGACATATTTACACCAGCAAAGTAAGGTGCACGGCCGAGAAGAAGAGACCACGCCTTCTCTGGCCTACACACACGTACCACACACGGCGCTTACAAAGCGGAAGTGGACGGCTGTGGGGCCTCCTCAGGTCAGCCTTCAAGCTGCAGTCTGCACATGAAGAGGAGCAAGCTGGGCCGGCATCCCCAGGCTGCACCGAGACATCTTGCTGCCAGCAACAGCAGGTGCAGAAGCCTGAGAAGGCCATGGGGCGCGGGCTGGCTCGGTTGCCCAAGGACAGGGGTGCTGAGGACGTGGCCGCATTCTTCTCACCTCTAATCACCTACCAGACACATCACCCAACATGGAGCTCAAGCGCCCATTTATCAACTCTGATGACACATAACCCAGTCAGCCCTAGAAAGCTTCCCACTGTCTGCTGGCAGTGGTTTCCTCACCCTCAGGGGCCGACAGCCCCCCTCCCTTTCTGAGCCTGGAAGAGGCAGTGTGGGAAGGATAGAGGGAGGGCCAGACTACGCTGCACCCCATCCGCACACAGGCTTTCATCACAGGAACCCGTGACAACACAAAATTCTCTCTCCCCATGACAACACAGGCTCACGAGAGTCTTAGTCCTAGCAATGTCCTGCAGGCAGGAGTCCCCTCTACTAGGTGTCCCTTGGGCCTAAGTCTCTAGACACTGCTACCTGCTAAGATGTACAAATTTGACTTGTCCACCTTAATGGGATGGGAAAGCTAACCCGACCGCAGCTGACCCTGACCCTCACGCCCTCTGTGCTCCTGCCCAAACAAGCACCCTACGCATCCTCCCTGGGGCTGGTCCCTGCTCACCTCACGCCACTCTCTGGAGTCAGGTTTCTCTCAATATGGAACTGTCATATCTTGGACCTATCCACCCTTAAAAGTGCAAGTCACATGCCCCTACCCCAGGTGAGAGCCTCCTCCCAACTCCTGCAGGAAGGCCGCCTCCGTGTGTGCTCCAGGGCTCTGACTCCTTGCACCACAGTCGTGTGTGAGCAGGGCTGACCCTCCTAGACAGGGAGCAAACCACAATACCCAGGGGCTCTGCATGGAGGGACTCACCCTCTACAAGACAGCCCTGAACTTACTTTCCTAGGCCTCTCACTGAGTCTGTCCCCCTGAACTATGTCCCTACTCCTCTCTCTCAACTAGTCTAGATTTAAAACAAATCACAGGCAACAGAGTCCAACACACCACTGAATTCCAATTTCTACCTTTACCTGACATGCAAATGGGGCCAGAAAAGAGAACATCTGTGGGAAAAGAGACGCCACGATGAACAATGCCAGTTAGTTTCAGGGGATAACCAAGGACACCCAGTGGGGTTCCAGGCAGGTGGGCTACAAAGAGACCACCACTGACCCTCAGGCATTTAACAACTACTTAGCAGGGAGAACAGGCTTGCTCCCAGCTGATGGGCTAAGCGCTTATCTCTGTATGAGTAGCACAGGGGGGAGCTGCCTGAGGTACATGACAGTCCAGGGGGACCCTACTCTTCCAGTTCTTGTCCTATAATATTTCTCCCTCTGGGGTGAGGACACTTCCTCTCCAGGAGTTCAGAGTGAACGCATGTATTTACTGAATCTGAGGTCCACAGCACAACTGTGTGACCCTCCTCAGCTACAAAATCTCTTACTAAAAAAGAACCTAATCCCAAGCCTCAGACAGAAGCCCAGAGTTGGTGCAAATGCACTTGATCTCTCTGCCAGGGACAGGCGGGGAGCGAGTAGCTGAGAAGAGGTCATGCTGCCCACAGCCTCGCCTCAGCAGGGCATCTGCAGAGCCCCTTGCTGGTGTGGTGGGGGAGGGGAGGTGGGCAGGGCAGCACCTACTATTGCATTTGCCTTCTTCTCCACCCTCCTCCTCGTTCTCAGGGTCAATGTCTTCCGCCTGAGTGATCCAATCCAAGTAGCCCTTGAGATCCTCTTCCAGCTGCTGCTTCTCCCGTAGCTTCTGGAAGTCTCCCCGTGCTTTAGCCTTCTCTCTTTCCTTTGAGAACTCACTGAAGAAAGCAAAGAGAACAAGTACCCATCAGGACCTCCTCGGGGACCGGCGTCACGAGCTGTCTGCCCTGCTGCACGCTGGCTTGCGGCAGGACACACAGCACTGAGTACACAGCCACATGAGTACAACAACGGAGTCACACACGTGTACAAGATAGAAGACAGTGTCTCCCTAAGCAAGACTGTGGGGTCAGAGCTGCACAGACTATACCAACACACATGCATCGCTGTTAGGAGACGAGCTGCCTTCAGGACGACAGAAATCCCAAGCAGCTCAAGCCAGAAAACAGCCACAGTGGGCCTCCGGTACTCGCCACCAGGGGCCTCAGCTCAGCGGTGGCCTGCCTTCTCCAGGGCCTCTTCTGATACCTGCCATCCCATTTCAAAGAGGAGGAGCCCACACGGGCCAAGGTGAAGCCAAACAGAGCACCTGACTTGGGGGGCTGCTTCAACACCTGTGGATACGACTCTGTATTCATATTATGGGCTTTGCGTTTGCCATGGCCAAGAGCCCCCAGGGGTGGGGGAAGGGGAGGGGGAGTGGTCCTTAGTGCCTGATGTCCAAAACAGGCTGCCCTCCTCATCCCCTATAGCCCCAGGCCAGAACAGACAAGTGTGAAGTACCCATGCCCTCAGCTCAATTCTCCTCTCCCCGCAGAAACTTGAGTTCCCATGAAGCCCTTATGCTTTCCTCAACCCTTGCTTCTTCCCATCATCTTTTCCCAAATGTCCTCCCTGCAGGAGGTGAAGAGACAATGTAATTTGTTGCCCAGTTGTGGGAACACCCGCCCTAGAAAGGCTTTAGCAGTCAAGCGAACGTTCCCTGTTTACTCTCTCCTCCGCATCTACAACTCTGTATCTACGCATCTACAGAAAGTCCCTCTTATTCAGGCAAGTCCAGGATTCAGGTGGACAGTTACCTAATCTTTATGTACAAGCAACCATCTGCATTTCCAACCGTGCACTATTCCAGGAACCAAGTTACACATCCAGAAGGCACAACTGAGAAGCTTTTGGCAGGGCACGGTGAGTTCCTAGGCAGGGAACCTTCTGCACAGACTCCATGATTCCGACCGCTGTCTTCCTGCACACTGACCTTCCAGTTCAGAGCAAGCACAACGCCTTTCCAGAGACCCAGTGCCTGACAAAGAGGAAACACCCAAGCTCGCCCTTGATAGGGCCGAACAGACTTGAAACCCAGTGCCACCAACAGTGGATAAGAAACTAGAATCCACCACGAGAAAAGACCCGACGCACTGCCCCTAAATAAGCCCACCTTTCCGATCCCCCAAACTGACGCCCCACCTGATCTGCTTCCACTCATCCCTCTGGGATGTGAGGAAGGGGGAAAGGCTGTGGGGGTCCTGGGAGCTCTTACAGGGAGCTGGGGTCAGGAATTTATAGGGCAGACCAGAGCTCTGACCCTGGACCACAGGCCACCTTCCGCCCAGGAGAGCACCTGCCCTTCTTCAAAAGAAGGGTCCTGGAGGGCAGAGTGCTGCTGCTCACTAAACCACAGCCTGAGGTGCAGGGCTTCAAGACCGTGTAGGCTTCCTGAGGCACGGGAGACGCAGGACCCAACCCTGGGCAAGTTCGCTAAGTCACTCTGAACTCTGAAAAAGTCATATTTAATCAAGAATCACATCCCTGAGCAATTTGTCACGGCAGGTGTCCACAGGAAAACAGGTTATATAATCTGTTTTCTTAAACATGTAGTCTAGAACAAGCAGACCTTCCCTTCTATTATGCACTAAAATGTAATTTTAATCTGTTAAATTGTTTTCATTTTGGACTCAGCATGTAAATGTAGATGATAAATAGAATATTCCTATTTTGGATTTATATCTGTTCTTGAAAAAAAAAAAAAAAAGACAGACAGTAAAAGAGTTTCCCTGTGAAGTTTAAGGGCCTTCATAAAATAAGATCTTACTTTAATATCATATTGTGTATACTTATTTACATTAGAACTACAAAAATCTACCTCTACTAAGTTGAAAATTGTTGCACATTCTTGGCTATTAAGATACAGTTAAGCAGGTGTAAGACCCTACTAGGACTAATATTTATGAATTAAAAAGCTGCTAAGTCCCATTAAGGGCCCATTTATTTAAAATAATAGTCACCATTACAAAGTTCATATAATAAAACTGTTGTTCTGGTTTCTGCCTAGTTGTCCCCACAAATCTCCTGCGGTGATGGGGCGGCAGGCTCCCAGAGTTTGTGATGTGTGAGTCTACACCTGCCCTTGGGCAGACGGCCTGGATGCAGGAGGAGGGAGGGAGACCTGCTCCCTGCTGCCACCGCTGCCACCCCTGCCCGTGCCTTTTGCTCTTGCTGTTTTGCTGTTTTCTGCCGCCTTTGACTGTCACCCTTTTCCATGTGTCACTCTGCCTTAAAACCAGTTGAGTATGGACTGAAACCTCCACAAACTGTAAGCTACATAAATCTTTGCACCTTTAATTCTGGATGTTAGATATTTTGTCCCAGCAGTGAGAGAAAAGTAACTGAGCCAGCTGTTTATGTATTATATCGATTCCCTAATTTGATTTCGGACAGTTCTCAGTGGTGTCACACCTAGCAGGCAGATGGCACTCACAAATCTGGACAGAACGGAGGTTTAAATGGCATAAATCTCTTGTTGACTGTAGGGCAGGGTGCAGGAAAGGGACAGAGGTAGGGGCCTCTGTTATAAGCCAAGGTGACTCCTTGGTCCGCCGAGACCACTTGGGCTCTGGGTCTGAAGATCCAGCTCTACGCTGTCTTTTCTGAGCTTCCAGTTTTCCTTAGTTGCAAAATGGAATACCCGTTCTACTGTTTCACATGAATTAAGTAAGACATTCAGTAAGACGATACTTCAAAGACCACAAAGCACTGTACAAATGGAAAGTCCGTATGTATAATATTTAATCCTGAGAGGAGGATGAAGGAAAAAAAAAGATGGCTGGGGGAGCTGTCTCAGATACCAAAGGGAGAAAGTGAGGAAGAGCCCTGAACAGCTCTGAGCTGCTATGGGTCCCAGGAAACACACAGACGGGTGGGTGGGAGCCACAGGCCGAGAGCTATGAGGAACCACACCCATATCAATGCGGCAGCACTGTCCCCTCGGGTAAGAGTAACGCATCCTCACCACCACAAACCCTCAGTTCCAGAAAATCTCATTGGTCTGTATTTATCTCAGCGAATGAATAAAAGAAGTTATTCCATTTTGCATGGGATTTCATCATCTTCTAAGAAGCCCATCACTAAGAGATTATGCGGTCTATTTTGGAAGAAGGACCACGTGCTGCTGAAAATAATGTATATTCCATTGTTGGGTAGAATATTCTGTAGATTTTTCTTTTCAACATAGGGGATCAAACTCAGGACCTTGCACTTGCCAAGCAGGTGCTTATGCTGCTGGGCTCTATCCCCAGCCTTCTGTAGATATCTATCAAGTCCCTTTGTTCAAAGGCTTGGTTCAACTCTGATAATGCTTTGTTGAATTTTGTGTTGTCTAGCAGATCTTTTTGTGCCAGGAGGATATCCAGGTCTCCCATTATAGTTG
>PVKN010019285.1:0-16443 GCA_004027915.1 Capromys pilorides | reverse complement strand
AACAATAAATATTTCATTATAATATTTATGACATGTTGAAATGATAGTACAGTATCACCTCTGTTCATGAATGCTTTAGCTTGAAATTTTATTCACGAACAGCAGCATTTAGCAAAATTTTGTTTTTGTTTGCAAATTCTACATTGGATGAAAAACAAGTACAACTAAACTTCTTTCCCACACAGACACAAACACAAATGTGACCATCTTTTCCAAAATCATAGAATACTTTAAATTTGTGAATTGAGGCACCACTGTATTTTAATAATTAGCTCAAATAAAATACATTATTAACATTAATTCACTTGTTTTTCTTTTCATTTATTATTTGGTGCTAGGTATCAATCCCAGGCCCTAGTACATCCTAAGCATGTACACTATCACTGAGTTATACCCTCAGACTTCTTTTTACTTTTCAAATACAGCAACTAGAAAATTGATAATTATTTATGTGGCTTGCATTATATTTCCATTGGCCAGTTCTGCTCTAAACGATCAAGAAAATAACAATGCTCCACACAGTAGCTAAAACTGGCACATGCCCAGCCCAGAATCTTGCTACAAAATGATCTAAATTCTAATAATTAGCACATCTATCATCTCTTCACGAGGTCAGTAGGGCCTCTAAACCAAAGGACCATGACACAGACCACTGATAAAAGACTACTTCATCTCCAAAACTTTCTGAGTGTGTATTCCTAGGAACAGAAGCTCTCAATGAGGGCCTCCCAAGCAAAGAAAAGAATTGTAAACATTTCAAAGGGAGTTACAAATCAATAAGCAAAGGCATTCTTGAAGTTTCTTAACAATGAAATCTCACTATTTACCCATTTAAATTGCGCTAACTTGATACCACAACAAGCAGAAAAGGTAAAACAACATTTGAATGTTTTGCACGAGGTAGCACAGTGCATTGCATTCTAAGTGTTCAATGAATTGAATTTCGAAGGGGTTGCCTAATTGAATTTAATTTCTTTTTAAGCTGAAGTCAATGTAACCAGTGTGTGTCCATACACACCACTAAAAGTCTCCAGGGAGTTGATTAACATGCATTACGGCTGGGTACTGTGCTCTCTGCCTTTTGTATAACAACTAGAGCACTAGGATCACAAGGAAGAAACACATAAACTGGACCTTTGTCATAATAAATATCATTGTATCTGTCTCCCCTAAAGAAAAGGATTTTGGAGCATGATCACTGGGACAGTAGTATAACGGTGCTTCAGACTACAGTACCCACCCCAGCAGTTAAAGATCACCCACAAATTTTTTGCTTTCTTGTACAAAGCATATGTAACATATGAAAAGCCTTAAGAAATAGGAAGAACTGATTTGTAAACAAAGAGAAGGCAAATATTGGGAGAATCCACCGGTTAAGTAACATATAATTCCACCTAAAGCATGAAAAGCCAAAAGCAGCACCAAGAGGTCTATTCAGTTCATTCAGTGAAATATAAAAGCATTCGACCTAGGCATTTGGCATTGTAAAAACAGACTACACATTTGATTGATCTACTTTCAACAAGTTGTATGGACAACAAGATATAGTTTATGTGCTACTGCCTTAAAAGACAAAAATCCCAACAGATTTAGTACAGATGGCCACAGTGACCCAGAAACCTCGTTCAAACTTTCCCCATATCAGGACATTCTTCCACTGGATTGTTTTAAATGAGACTCAAATCTGTTTATGTATTTACATAGCCTTCTTTATCACCTGCTTGTATACCACTGAGCACTTTTTGAGGACCCAAGCCACTATTATAATGTTGAACAGACCCTTCTCATTTTCTAGTTCAAATCCTTGTTCATGCTGTTTGCTAAGTACTTGTTCACTAAGACACCTTTCAGCCAAAAAGAACACACTGAATGTTGCATTCCAATCCACTCCGTCCTGCTGGGCTCCGAGTAAAACAAGCTCTTCAAACTCCATCATGTGAACTTTTCACAAGGAACAATCTCCCTCAGACAATTCCATTCAGAGATACTATCCGTGAAACTGGGACTCAGGGACCGGGTAACATCACAGACTTCCCCCTCTGGCCAGGGTCATGACCACCAAAGTTGTATTTAAGAAACTCCCACGTGGTTTGCCACATCATTTTCTTAATGATCCAACATTTTCCTCAACTTTTCCATAAGCTTCCAATTTAAGATATTCACACTTAAACACAGAATCGCGTTGTGGTGCCAAACCCTGGGATTTCAAGAGTAAAGAAAGAAGGAAAATTGCGGCTGGAGTAGGAGAGCAGGTGTAAGAGTTCTATTTTATTTTTAACTGCCTGAAGCCGAGAACTGGAGCTAAGAGCTATACAAAAGGCAGGAGGGTTATTCCTCAAAGCAGGGCCACCAGCTTGGCCATAGTTAGGCTACAAGAGAAGCAAAGCAGCGCACACAATGCATTCGGAAGAATCTGGGGCTGTTTTCAGAAAGACCTGCTTGGCGGCTGCTGAAGAAGCCTTTGGACTCTCCTAAAAGCTCTTTAACATGAGGAGCACAGTTCATGCACCAGGGCATTTTCCTCCAGTTCTCCCAAGAGTTGGGGCGAGCGGAGTTGCTGGCCCTCCAGGGCTCTCTTTACTCAATGAATGTGGGAACTCATCAGCCTGTTTCACATTCTTCTCAATTTAGAATTTTTGAAAATGAAGAGTTGTTTAAAAAGAGAGCACTTTAAGAGGCTAAATCTGCCTCTGAAGTATTCTGAATTCTTTTTTCATTTTGGATCTGCCGAAGAAGGACCAAAAGAGAGAGAAGCCTGCTCCATGTGTTCCCATGCTAGCAGTGGAAAAGCACAACCGCTTACGGAGGCTCCTAACTTAGATCGTTTCAACGTGGCAGTCCTTATTTCAAGGAGGCCACACAGCTCGACCATCCTGATGCTGAATTATTAAGTTGAGACTACCACAGAAAGGTTACTGCTACTGCTGCCTACTGCATTACTTCACAGTCAAGAACGTACAATTTGCACAGCTCTTAAAGATTAGCAACACTACTTCTTTCCTTAATATACCAAGAAAAAGCTGAGTCATTCAAGGCCAGTTAATGGGAAAATCAAGGGCTTAAACCTAAATCCTGTGTGCCTCCCACTGATGCCTGGGACAAGGCGATCTTGTCAATAAATGAGAAAGAAAGGTGATAACTTACTTGGTATATTCCTTTGAGGAATCAGATTAGTGCCCCATAGAATCAAACTGTTCCTCTGAAGTTTAGAGTTTTCCTTCCTATAATTTCATAACAAGATATTTTTTCATTAAAAACATAAAAGTATAGTGCAATGTTAAATATGCTCTTTCAATTTGCAATCTACTGTCCTAGATAACTGAGCCTATTGAGAACAAATGGCTTACAGTAGGGATGTTTAACCTGTGGCCTGCTATGTTGTTGGCCCCTTTTATTTATTTATTTATTTATTTATATTATGGATGGCTCAGCCTGCCCGGAGGGTGGGGCTGGCACAGCATGTTGAGCCAGGGATTGAACCCCAGTCCCTGCAGTTGCCTAACCTTGCTTAAGCAGGCGCTTTAGACTGCTGAGCCATCTCGCCAGCCCTGTTGTCCCCTTTTAACTTCATAGTACAATAAAAATATTTTAAGAGAGTTGCTACTTATAAACAGCTAACTATATTACATATCTAGATCAGCCCAAGAAAATTCCTCTTCACTCACTACAAAGGCAGAGGCAGGGGCTACAGGTTGGATACTCCTGGTAGTGAGACAGACTGACAGCATCTTAGCAAAACCAGAGATGAGGCCAGCTGCAAAGGATACTTAATTCTGACCTAGAAGGCCAAGGAAGGTATCCATAAGGTAAGACATGGGTGAGTAGAGGCTCTGGAGGTGTTAGGCTGCGGGAAGGGGAGTTTCCAGACCAAGTGAATTAAGGGGTAAAAATGCCCAGAAGCAGAGACGACACAAAATTCAGTAAACTTCCAGTGGTCCAGTGTGCCTGGGGGCAAGTCGTAGTGTGGCAAGGGGTAACTTATGTACGCTAAATGACGAATTTCAACATCCCCCAAGTAAGCACAACAATATGCAAAGAGTATACTTGCCATGCAAGAGCCACTTCACAGTACATGTTCCCCAGCCCCACTCCATCAACATATTAGTGAAAAGGTCACACACAGTGTCGCTAAGGAATGTACAGTGAAGGGAGAGAAGGGCTGGAACTTACCAGTAAATCACTGTGGCTCCCCACCGATGTCAGCTCCCAACCCTATAAAATGAATAGTTTGCCTGGACCTGGGTGATGTCTAAGGTCTCTTTGGCCTGTGGCTAGAATACCATGCTGAAGCCCCATGTAGTTGTATTTGAAGATCAAATGTAGAGATCTGTAAATCAACTCAGGCTGATCAGCAACCAAACCTCCCCTGACCCTCAGTTCCATCGTCATTTCATAAAACACAAGGCCATCTAATTGCAGTGTTGCCTGTCAGTTCACATTGAGCCTGCACAGAAAGTTCACCAACAATGATCATTTCAAAATCAGCTTCTTGAATCAAGCACAAATCATACAATCAGGATCAGGGCTGGTTTTCAGACTTGCAAGTACATCCTAATTATGGAGACCTCTTCCTAAAGGCAGTAGCTTTCAGGACCCTCCCACTGAGATTCTAATTTAGCTGGAGGGGGTTTGAAGTTGCCAGTTGCACCAGCTCCCCTGGAGACTCTGGGGAGATTTTCACAGGAGGTGGTCAGGAAAGAAAAAGCTGAATCTAATCACGGGAATGATGGTAAAGATGTGCTAGGGGGCAATCAGCTAGTTACCAGGGCATGAGCTTCAGGTGCTCTCTTGGGAAGTGAGTAAAGAGGAAGGGGGAAAGGGTAGTTGTTTCTGGGTCGAAATGAGAGGGGGGTTATGCTCATATACTCATATAATAAATATTTATATGCAGCCATGTGGATCCAGCACTGGGGGTTACAGATGTAAACAACACAAAGGAAGTCTGTGCCCTCATTTTCACATACCCTCTTACTACTCTGTACCTACCAAGTAAAACTGCTGTGGTTGCCTCACAAACCTGTACCCCAGAATGGCCCAGAGATTCCATTCAAGGAAGGCTCTCTGTCACAAGTAGCTGGACAGTGAGATAAAGGGAAGTCCTCTGAGAAGTACTGCAGCTGAAACTAAAGACTCAATGATCAACAAGCACCTCAGAAGACAGTGGAGGGTCTCCCTACATTCTGTGGTTTGTGAGTGGCATCAATGGTCTTCCCAGAAAACCAAACAATATCTCCAGTGAAAACTAGCCTATCAAGCATGGTGGACTGCCACTGCCCACTGCCTCACCTTTTGACAAGCAGGTAGCCTGGCCAGCCCAATCTCTGTAAACAACCACTTGGGTGGTAGCACCCCCTGCCCCAGGGTTGAACTTAAGCACCAGCTTGACAGCATTTGAGTTCCTCTATATTGCAGCCCTCCCTACTTTACTGTTTCTTCCTCAAACTTTAATAGCTATCCTTTGTGTTGGCAACCCCTGTAAACTCCCTATCCATTTTACTGGGTCCAGTTTAAAAGCCACCTCTTCCAGAAGCTAATCCTCTCAGCAAGGAGTCTTCTGAATTCTGCACAGCATTTGGGTGCTTTCCCCACACTTTTATGGTTTCTTGCCTATGTAACTTATCTTCTAAGTCAGGATGTGCTCTTTGTAAGGATTGTTTTTATGCTTTATATCCTTTTTTAGGACTTCACACAGTACTTCAGTATTTGTGGAATGCACTATCAAGTTTTTAATCTGTTCTTCAGTTTGTTATATTATTGTACTGGTCAACTGCAAATTTACTCCAGAGGCCACACTAATGGAGCAGAAACAACTCTGATGTGAACATGAAGGCAAGATTTTACTAACCAATCTGTAATATTTTATGCACTGGCTTTGGGAGACTTGGGCCTTTTCATTTCCACCCAACTCCTTCTCCCTCACCCCACAATCTCTACCTCCTTTAACAGCTCCTTTGTGCTAAGATCTCCACTTTCAAACTCTTGCCACCCTTAACCACCTCTCCATATTTTTTTCAGGCCAGAAGAAGCAAATCTTTTACCACTCCTGTTTGTGAAGTGCATCTCTCTGGCAACCTGTGGAACTCTAAAGACTGCCATCCAGGGTGGTGATCTTGAACCACGAGCTTAACAGATTTATAATACAAGAACTGTGATATTTAGGCAAGTTCCAAGTACATGACCATAATTTCCAGCTCAGACAGATTCTTTAGGCTGTTCTCTACTTTGATATAATTTGGTAATTTTGCTGAAATGCTATGGACTTTAATGTTTCACTGATTTTTACTTACAGAAGACCACTGAGTGCTAGTAGGTGCCAAGCGCTGTGCAAGACACTTGAAATCTGGACATCAACTGATTTACAATAACCATAGCAGAGCACACTTTCATTTTACAGGTGAAAAAGTGAGCTCAATAGGCATCAAAGGACTTGCCCCGAACCATGCAGTTAATGTGTGGAACTAGGGTTCCAATATTGATCCCTTTAAGTCAAAACTCATATACTTTTAGTTATACCATGATGCTGCCTTAAATAAAACCTAATTGGTCTGACTGCATCAAAACATCACCAAAAAGCAGCTCAGAGAAGGTAACTTTTTCAAGCCCAAGAGATCACTGGGGTCATCAGGGATACCATCTTATTTCATCCAGATCTCAAAACAGTTTCCCTAAAGAAAGTATTACATGACCCAGTATGAGGTACTTGAATTAACCACCCAAAACATCAGTCATTTTGCAAAATAAATCGTACCTATAATTATATTACTATTTCTATAATTGCCTTCTAGAAATTAGGTGCATGGTACAATGGGGTAAAAACAGAAGACTCCAGATTACACAGTTAAGTGTTACAGTTTGGACCAATGTAAGTTAACTGGCAAAGACCATTAAAGTAAACAACCAAAACAAAGCTTAAAGTATCCTATAGCCAAACAAACACCTGTGCTATCCTTCCCTTTTAAGAATTTAAGAAGGTCACACTGTCTCATTCAACAAACATTTATTGTGCACCAGTATCTGTGGTAGGTGCTAAAAGATACTGCATAAGTGTGAACAAGATGAAGCAGACTGCTGCCCTGACCAGATACTTTCGCTTTAAATGATCTTGCTAACTAGTACATAATATTTGATGTTCTCTAATAGAATTTTATTTATATATATTTAGATATATATTTTATATAGTCACACGAGGCCTCTTCTGGAATAAAGTTTATGGTAAACTTGATAGAAACTTTTAACTTAAAGAAGAAAAACAGTGTTCAGTAGTCTTTCAACCAGCACGTTGATGGTCCTTTAGCAGTTTTTAGCTCTTAAGCAAAGTGGCAGCTGGCCACCAATATAGCAGTTTACACCATTCGGTTGCGCTTGGGGGATGGCGAGTTTGTGATGCCATCGTCAAATTGGGCTGAGGAGCGCTTCCGGACGCCGCCAGTGTCCAGGCGAAGACCTAGTTCTTCCGTGCCGAAGAGGTTCAGGTCGTCCTCGAGGAAGCTGCTTTTCCGGCGCCCGGCGCAGGCGATCCCGCCGTCCTGGGCCGGGGAGCTGGGCGGCCCGGGTCGCACGCCAATGTTCGCCACAGCGCCATCTAGGCCATGCGGCGGCGCGGCGGCCTCGCGAAAGAGCTGCAGGTCGACGTCCACCGCGGCGCTCGATTCTGCGGCGGAAGCCTGGCTGGGAGTTCCCGCAGGTGGCTTTGGGGGAGTCCCCGCAGGTGACCTTGAGGGAGTCCCCGCTGTTGGCTTTGGGGGCGTCCTGGGGGCGCGAGGCTGGGGAGCCGCTGGGGGCGCCTTGCCACAGAGAAAGCTGATGAGGTCTTCACGGCGAATGGTGCTGCGGCCCTTTTTCGCCCACTCCAGCACGTCTCTTAAGCGACGCTGGCAGCCGACCTGGACGCCCAGGTCAAAACTTCGCCGGTGGGCGTCCCCGCTCTCCTTGTACAGGCCGGTCACGGCCACCGCCGCGCTCTGGAAGGGGTCCCACACGGACAGTTCCGGCTGCTGGCCCCCAGAATCCTGGTAGAGCTGGGCCACGGAGGTGGCCGCTTTTTGAAAAAGGTGCCACAGCCGCTGCCGTTCGCTCTTGAGCCCCGCCGCGTCGGTGGCCGCCTCCGCCTGCAGCTCCGGGGCCAGCGGCTCGCCTTGCTCGACCTCGGCCAGGCACTGGCGCTCCCACGTGGAGAACGAGCGCTCCGCGACCTCGGCCTCGCCCTCCCTCGGCGGCTCCTCCATCCTCCTCCTCCTCCTTCAGGCCGCGCGCCGCCGCCTCCGCCTCCGCCTCCGCCGCCGCCGCCGCCTCACCTCAGGCTCCGCGCTCCCCGCCTCCTTCCGCGCCCGCCGCCGCCAAGGCCTCCTCCGCGTGCACTGTGGGGAGGGCGCGCGAGAGGCGGGGCCCCGAGGCCAACGGCTGTGGCGTGCGCCGCCCGAGGCCGGAGTGCACGCCCCGCCCCCTGCCCCGCCCCGCCCCCCGCTCCCTCCGCCCCGCGCCCCGCCCGCCCCGCGACCCCGCCCAGCCCGGCCCCGCGCGGCGTCCACGCCCGCGGCTAGAAGCTGGTCGCCTCTGGCGCCGCCGCGCTGCCCCCTTCCGGCCCGCGGCCCGCTTCTACTACTCCCACCCCACCCGGCCCTGGCCTCGCCGCTTCTGGAGCCGCCAGCCCCATCCCCCGCTCACGCCGCCACCTCAGTGACAGCCTGAGGGACCGGCCGGCGCGCCGCCTCTCCGCTGCGCTTGCCTAGCGCCTGGCCTCCTCTTGGCACATTTTTGGGACTTGTCTTCCTCCAATGAGCTGAATAAATGTTCCATCTTCTGTTGCCAGAGAGGATTATGGGGCAACTGGATGGTGTTGTTCACATCCAGGGCTGAGTTGCGAGGTCGGACCGTAGAAGGGAAAGACCAGGGAGCGCGACTGAGGCAGCGTCTTCCATAGCTGTGTTCTGCGTGCACCGCAGAAGGGGACGGCAAAGTCCCACCAGGAAAAGTACATATCCTCCCCACCCGCCAGCGCCTCAGTTTGCCCAAGTGCCCGATAATGTTGGACTAGGTCTCTAGAAAGCACTTGAAGTTGCCTCTTGTTCCTGCAAAGCATCTCTGTAGGGCTACTTAAACACTTAACTATATACTCAGAGCACCAGTCACAAGGCTATTGATCTTCTGCCCTGTATTCTTGCAAAGGTTTATGTCATTAAAAAATGGGTCAGGTGAAGGGGAGATTCTGTTGAGTCAACTCTGAAGTACTTGAATAGTTTGGGAGAAAAAAAGGAAAACTCCAACACATTTTTCTGTCCTGGGACTTTGGAAAGCACACGAGCAAGAAAGAAAAATTTCCAACACCCTAAACACTTCAACCAGTTAAAATATCAAAATGATATCAAAATGAAGCTTTAAAGATACAGGAAACTAACAATCTTTTTCCCCTGGGTTCAATATCAAATCCATTATAATGGTGCAGTCATTTTTCACTGCAGACAATTCCACAACAAACTGTTAAAAAAAAAATCACTGAACTCAGAAAAAAATCAAAGAAGGAACTAACGTGTAATTCAATTTAGAGAAAACAGTTAAAATTCCGCAGGTTTTACTGCAAAATATTTGCTAAGTATTCAGAAAGCCTTAAGACAAAGATAATGTAAATCATCTAACAAAATATGTTTAATAATTCCTAGTTGTGAAAATTGGTACATAAAATAAAACGATTTGATTATTAGGCTATCATCTTCATTAAAAGAAATATGTTTAAATTTAATTTAAAAGAGGAAGAAGACAAGAGGGAGGAAAGAAAGAAGGAGGAATCCAAAGAAGGAGGAGAAAATAAAAGCGAAGAAGAGATTGTGCCCTTTCTGTGTAAACTGGGCTTTTTCACGATTCATTAAACCCTTTTTCCTTATGTGTAATTGGACTCTTCTCATTTACATAAACGAAGGATGGATGAGGCGAAAGAACCAAGATCAACCCAAAAGGAGAGAGATGATTCTCTTTCTGTTCCTATGTCAAATTTATTCCTATATATAAAGTAAACTCCAGGAAAATAGAGTCCCCTTCCTCACCACCCATCCTACCAGACCTGAAACCCAGCCTGGCCAGGGAGCCAGGGGTTTGTCCACTTTTGAACACTGCCCTGCAGTTCTAATCAGAGGCACATGTTTTTATTATAGTTTCTCTAAGTAAAAAGCTTAGCCTGAAATGACTGACAGTAGGACACCATATCGCACTTTCTCTCCTCACCTCTGATTGGGTTAAACTTAAAAAGAAAGACTGCACTGTCTTTTAAAAGAGCACGGCGCTCTGCTTGGGCTCGCGTTGTCTGGCTGGTATCCTCCATTCAGTTGGTTTCAGCACCTGATTAATTAGTTAATTAGTACTTAGAGCTGACTAGCCCCCGCTCAGCAATTTTCCTGCCCTGCATGTTGAAATGTTGAATCCAGCATTGAAATTTCTGTCGCACACCCTAATTATTATCACCCTCACTACTTTTAAAGCCATTGCACCAAATTATTATTATAGACAGAGCCAGACAAACTCTGTGGGAATATGTTCTATCTGAGAAATAACGGCGGACTTAATATTTTTTCACTGTTGCCCTTACCACATTTAAATAAAACAGCAAAATGAAAAGATTCTAATTCAATTACCCTCCAACCCTTTCCATTGAGAAAATGTTATATGGGAGAGATGTTAGAAGAATTACAACGCGTAGATTTTTAGTGTTTTATCAGTTCTGCACATGGCACCATGTGCTTAAATGATATAACCTGAGATTAGCTTTGTTCCTATAAAAGTCTAAGATGTCAGAAATTAAAAAAAAAAAAAGATACAAAATAATGCTATCTATGTGGGAGAGGGCACCTGATGTGCAAAAAAACCTGACAACTTAGAATGAGCTCTCTATAGAAAAATCTATCCCTTGGCCAATGTTCCATTTTTCTATAAATTTGATGTCACGCCTAACATTGTATATCAACTAGGGAAAATAGTATTTGACAATAAGTTAAGGTACAAATCTAGCAGAGTAGTTTTTAGCAATTCACAACGCACCACTGCTGAAAAGAATCGACACTGCATGTCAATTCTTTCCAATATTATTGGTAGTTATTTTCACCTGGAAACAATCCTTATATCTCAGTACGGTGGGGAGTCTGTAATTGTAAGAGCTAAATGGTACACTAAACTGGATACACAACCACACAGACTAGTAAATGGGTCGGACTGAAAGCAAAAGTAAACACCAACCTTAGGAAATGAAAGAAGTTAAAAGATAAGTGTTAAGGACCTTATTCTTTTTGGAGAATAAAACAAGATTTAGTAGCTTTCCACTTAATTTAAATGAAAAGAATCACTACCTTACATATTGCAGTGATAATGTAATGGGGAAAGAAAACAAAAAAGTCTTTGTACAAATGACACCTCCTATAGTTGTTGTGAAGAAACTTTTCCCCTTGGTATCTGCTAACAAATTCTAATTAATGCTGCACATTCCTTTACTGAAATCATTTAATGCGTAACAAGGGGGGTAAAAAGAAATGCTGAATGCTCGTGATTGCCCTGTTAGAATTATGGGAGTGAAAGCCTGAGGCCCCAAACTTACTGTCTATTAAAGCCAAGCTTTGAAAAAGAAATGCAACCTACAAAAGCTGTCAATCTCCCTTGCCCCTAAAGCCTGGGTTCACATGGATTCAAGTGACAGCCCTCCTCCCCCATGCACAATACATCAATCTGTCTCTCCCACAAGCACCCACAGCCCATTGTGCTGGCCGCAGGTGCCTATTATGGCACCCATGGCTGCCTCCCACGGCTCCGCCCCTGAGAAACAGGAACTGCAGACAATGGAGCCCTGTGGGAAGGCAGAGGTGGGTGTTGGGAGGGATAACAGACAGATGGTAAAGGGTATAGGGTAGTAAGGTAGTTTCAAAACAAATGTCAAACACTCAAAATTGTTGCGTTCGTGTGCTCCCTCCCCATTTCGAACTGCCTTTGCTTCAATCACCATCTGCCATAATTATAAAAACACTTACCTGTAAGGAGGAGTACTCGCTACCCAAAAAGGGGAGCAGCACAGGGAATGACCTTCAGTACTCTCTTGCTCCTCTTTAGACGCTAGGTTTCTCAAGGTCACAGACTGAGGGATTTTTGTTAAATGACACCAGTAGATCATACAGGGAAAGACATGAATATTTCTAATTTTGCACAAAGTTTATGGTTTCCTTCCAAGCTTAGTTTGGGGCTCTGTATGGTTATATATTTGAGAAATCAAAGTGCCAAGAGAGTTCTTATAAATACTATAACAGGCCCATAGGAAATTATAGGCCAGTTATTTTCTGGTAAGGAGATAAGAAAAGAAGAATGAGGAGAATTTAATAATAAAAGTCCTGAAGCTCTCTGACTCAGCCTCTTTTCCTATTCTCAAAAATATCATAAATTAACAGAATTATAAAAATATCTACATACTATTCTTTCTGAGTGGCATTATCAGAACAAGTCCCTTCCTAATGTCACATTTTGTAAAATGGCTCTTGCATGTGGTTTTTAATTGGAGTTCTGGACTAATTAAGAAGCAATAAGTGGAAAAGCTAAAATATAACTGAATTACATATACAGTATATATTCAAATAATCTGATTTAATAGCTTTTACATTTTATGATCATCTCATTATGCTGCCTGTTCCTGCTTTCAAAATAATTTGTCAAAAATAAAATCCAAATTAGCAATAATTTTATCACTGGTATTACTACCTGTCTCAAACAAACAGCGAGGAAGAAAATCTGGCACAACTGTAAGTCATGGTCAACACAATTGGTAACTTGTTGGGATGAGGGTACCCACAGAATAATGCCCAGCACTGAAACCAGCCAGCTTTCTTGAGGTAAACAAGAGGGTCTTGGTTTGCTGTCAAAAAACCACAAACTGGGCTTTAACTAGGAACTGTCAGAGATCCAAGTGAGCTCCTGGCCAGGGAAAGCTTAATTAGCGAGTTGGTTTGGGTTTTTAAATTACACAAGAAAATCAATACAGTATGAAAGCATACAGTAGTCTAATGTTGCACAAAATCCACTACTTCACTGTGTGTATGTAGTTATTTTGCACATTTCAATAACAATTTAGATGTAGATTTTAAAGATTTTTGTGCTCATTATAAGAGCACATTTCTTCTGTATTCTTTTCAGAGATTTTTATGTATTTATCACCAAATATAAACATACATGCCTCCTCTTTTCTCTACAATGATGAAATACATTATTTTCTTTAACCTGGGAGGCTTGGAAGATTAGCCCATATCAGCACATTAAGAGCTTACAGGTTATTCTTGTTAAACACAAATAGCATTGAGTTATAGCTGGTATTTGTAAAAATTATGATTCCAGTTCAATAAAGGGAAACATATATCATTGCAATATTTAGCTCAAGTGATACACCTCTTGGAGACTATTCTGATGCTACCAAATAGTATTTCTATGCTACATATTCAGAAATTAATACAGCTAATTTCAGTTACCAATTTGAATGGGAACCAGAGAGAATGTTTAAGAGAAAGTTACTGGTAACTCACAGCTATGACTTATGTTAGACATGCTTAGGAGGGAGTGCTTCCAAGAAAGTCATTGACAAAGTTTGTAAATTGTTTCTTTGTCTTCCCAAATATTCAGAATTGGAAAAACAAATTATTAAGTCTTTCAAATGATGAGGGATCCATTATCCCCACTGATAGCTCTACGTAACAGACTTAAACGCATTAACAGATAACAGCTTTCAGCTGTAAATAGTTTAAAACTATGTGTTCATTCATGTGTATACCAATACCAAATTCTTTGACTTCTGGATGTTCTTAAGAGCTACTGAGGGGCTGGGGAGACAGCTCCATGGCACAGTTGCCTGCCTGGCAAGTGAAAGGTCATGAATTTGAACCCCGGTCCCGCAAAAAAAAAAAAAAAAAAAGAGCTACTGAATATACCCATTTTAAATTAACATAATTTGTTAGTTAAGTTCAACACTTTGTTGTCAGATAAATCTGAATTCTAATCATAGCTCTGAAGTTTTAAACTGGTATGGTTTATCATATCTGATACTCAAATATTTCTAATACATGGATAATTTATTTGGTTTACATGCAGCTTGTCATCGGAGAGCCTATGTGTTGGAGGCTTGGTCCTCAGTGTGGCAGGGGTAAGGGGTGTGGACTTTTAAGAGGTGTGGCCTAATAGAAGTCTTTATGCTTACTGAGGGCATGACCTCTGAAGGGACTGCATAACTCCAGTCTCTCTGTTTTTTTCTGGTGATGTGATTTGTTTCTCCCACACATGCTTTTGCCAGTGCCATCTACCATGAGGCAGTGGGGCAAAGGGAGTCCCTCAGCAGACTTTGCTCTGCTCCTTTTAGACATTGAGCTTCCAAGATTTTGAGCTAAATAAATTTTCCTTTACAAAATTAGATTGCCACAGATATTTCATTACACTAATGAGAATGGACAAATACATATGGAGTACATACTGTATTTCATAGGTTTGTTATAAAGAGTACATGAGGCTGTATTCACAATTAAAACAATGCTGAAACATAACAATTCCCCAATAAACATTACATACATACATATTACTATTATAAAACTAATATTATCAGTTGCACAATTCTAAGGAATAGGTAGATGGGTTCCCAAGCCTTGCTGATGAGCAAAATAGCCTGGTGAAGGGGTAAAAATGTTCATATCCTACCCCTCTCTCCACAAAGAAATTCCAATAGAATAGGACATTGTGAGATATAGGAAGCTGTATGTTATTTTCTATTAGTATATATCATGATACATAATGAATAGATTTACTGTGGGAAGTTGGTACACATGCATATCGCATCTTGATGCTATTTATGTCCCCTAATCTTCATTTTAAAGCACCGTAGGTTTATGCATAAAAGAAATCCCAAGATGACAACTAGTAATCTAACCAAAAAAGGTCATAATTAGAACAAAATATCAGAAGGCTTAGTGAAGAACGAATATGACACAAATGTCACATAAAACCTTTCTAGCTAAAAACTCAGAAGCTATGTTAATATCTTTTGGTTGACAATATAGTGAGAAACAATTAAGAAGTCAAAGGAGATCATAAAGCTGTACAATGATCCTGGTGCTAATAGGAAGTAAAGTAAAGTGTAGCATCATCTGGGTGGAAAAGATAGTCGGTTTAATTTTGACACTGGAAACATTGTCCTTCCTGCAGCATATCTTTAGTGCCATATGATTACTTTTTTCGGTTCTACAATCATATTACTTCATCTGGCTGTGAATAATATTCGCAGGAAATGTACTATTAGAAAAGCTATTTTCTATTTCAGTTCTTTCAAATAAACTTTGAAGTTGGGTTGATCATAGACTTCACTTTGAGTTGAGCATACACTCACTTGAAGTCGTAAGAAATACTACAGAGAGATTCAAGGGACTAGTACACCCAGTTTTTCCCAATGAAAACAACTAGTGAAATTATAATACAATAGCACAGCCAGGCATTGACATCACTACAGTCAAGATACGGAAAAAGTCCACCACCAATCCTTTGTAAAGCCACACCCAGGTCCCTCTCATTTCATCAATCAACAAACTATCCTCTATTTCTGTAGTTTTATAATTTGAAGAATGTACATAAAATATAAATATAGGGGCTGGGGAGATAGCTCTGTGGCACAAGTGCCTGCCTGGCAGGTGCAAGGTCATGCCACAAAAAAATAAATAAATAAATTTAAATAAATATATATATATATATATATATTCAGACAGTATATAACTTTTGGAGAATAACTATTTCCACACATATTCTCTGAGGATTTATCTGGGTTGTTGCATATATGAATGATTTTCTTATTGCTGAGTATTATTCCATGATATGGATACACTGCAGTTTGTTTAACCATTCACCTATTGCACTAAATCTGAGTTGCTTCTCGTTTATGAATAAAGCTGCTTTGACCATTTATATACTGGTTTCTAGGTGGATTTATGCCTTTGTGTTTCTGAGATAAGTACTGAGGGTTGCAATGTCTTGGTTGTACAGTGTTCGCATGTTTGCATGCTTTCAAAAGAAATTAACCAGGCGTGGTGGTGCATGCCTCTAATCGCAGCACTCGGGAGGCTGAGGCAGGAGGATCAGTGAGAGTTGGAGACCAGTCTGGGCTACAAAAGTAAGCTCAAGGCCAGCCTGAACTGCATAGTGAGACCCTGTCTCAAAAAAAAAAAAAAAAAAAAAAAAAAAAAAAAAAAAAAAAAAAAAAAAAAAAAAAAAAAGAGGGCCGGCGAGATGGTTCAGTGGTCTAAAGCGCCTGCTTAGGAGGGCTCAGGCAACTGCGGGGACTGCAGTTCGATCCCCGGCACCACATGCTGCGCCAGCGCCACCACCAGGGCAGGCTGAGCCAGCCACAAAATGAATAAATAAAGAAACAAACAAACACAACAAGCAAACAAATAAATAAAT
>PVKN010019284.1:0-16437 GCA_004027915.1 Capromys pilorides | reverse complement strand
TATGCTATGACTTCAGTGGGGATGAAGGACTGTTCTAGTCACCAGAGGCACCTGAGCCAGGGAAAGGACAAAGGATCGTGAGCTGGGCTGGAGCTTTCATGGTAGGGGTGAGTCATATGCACAGCAGAATTGGTCACTGTAGGATTCTACACCCACAATCCAACACTTGACAAACTTGGCTGAATAGTGTTTCTTCAACTGTGGTTTTTGCTGATAGTCCATGGAGTTTTAAATTTTATTCCCCGTAGGTGGTGCTAGTTGAGACAGTAATCATCAGCAGATTATAAGACTGCTTTCTGCTAAATTGTTGGACATTTAGAATCTCACTAGAAAAACTAAGGTAACATTTTTCTTTTTGTATGTGTGTAGGCATGATATCTATCTGTCTGTCTGTGTGTCTGTGTGTCTGTCTGTCTGTCTGTCTGTCGATCATATCTATTCGATCTCCATCTCCATCTCCCTCTCCCTCTCCATCTCCTAGTGGAGACAACCCTAAAAACACCAGACTGGGCCACAGGAGCACCTTTACCCCAAAGCGAGGCTGACACTTTTAGAAACTGTACAAAGAGCCAGAAGGGCTGCTCAGTTCTTAGGACCATTGGTTAAAGGACATATGTCTCATGGTGAAAATTATCATCCCTCAGCTGTTTTTCGAAAGATAACTTAATAATTAACTTATATTCAGTACAGTAAACTTGAAAAAACAAACAAGATAAAAATACAAAATGTAGGGGCCAGGGAGATAGCTCAGTAGAAGAAGCACATGCCTGGCAAGCCTGAGGTCCTGAGTTCAATCCCCAGTACCACAAAAAAACAATAATAATAATAATAATAATAATAATAATAATAATATTAAATGTAATTACCAACCTTTTTGCTACCTGCTCTTTTTACACTTTTGATGCCATAGACTTAGAGATATTTTCACAATCTTTCCTATTTAACAATAAATAATGACTTCACTCATGTCACAAATCTTTTTCTCCACCCACTATGAACAAACTTTTTATTGTTTAGCATGCTGCAGAATGCATGGCCATTTAAGAAATACAAAACTAGATGAGCAAAAGAGAAGAAGGAAAAGAGAAAGAGAAAAAATAATCAGGGGCTATCATTATAATTACTATTAATAATGATAACTGTTAACATTTTGATGCAACATAATTCCAAGTGGCTGCATCCTATTGCACGATATGAATATATCATGATTTAGCAAGCAAAGACATTCATTAGATATCAAGTTATTTTTAGTTAGGCTGTTTTTGATTTTTAACACAATATGGAAAAAAAAGAAAAAAAGTGTGTTCTTGACTATTTGCTTAATGTGAAATCCATTTTTAATGCTGTGCATGTTTTAATGCTATAGAAGTCTAAAATGATAAATAGCAATTAATTAGCCAAGTGCCCAGGGCTTTGCACACTTCAAGAACAAACTCCCCGGGGCAGCTATATTATCTGTTGACTTGCTGAAAGAGCACTGGAGCCAAAAGCCAGCGATATTCCAAGCACATAATACAGCATATCTTAAAGTCTAATTACATCTAACCTATTACCAAATGTGTAGCTGACATTCCAGCATATTTAGAATGTGTATATAGAGGAAAAATGTCATGTTTCTGCATAACTTCTCTTTTGGCTTGTCCAGTTTTTGCTATCTTTCACTATCTAGTTCAATGGCTCATAATTATTTGGGGGTAGAGGTTATAGAACGTTTAGAGAAGACCCTGGAGACACTTGCTCCAAATGCGAGTGCACTTACATTTACTGTTTTCATCTCAGAGTCTCCAGGGTTGTTTCCCTTTCCTATCCATTAGGATCAAGGAATCTCTGCCCCTCCCCAGGATGGGATATTCAGTACTTTCCTGTATGTCTCCAGGTCTCTTTTGAAAATTTTCTTCCTTGTTTTGGTTGCTGTTTTTTAACCTCTTTGCTGGACTTCTCTATCAGTCTCTTCTTGTGAGTTTAAAATATTTTAAAATATTCCTGCCATACTCTTTTGTCTACTAGGACCCAGTCTTCTTTTAATCTGCAAGAGCTGAGGTCAGACTGTAGAATTAATAGAACTTGATGAAAAGTTAGGAATAGGAGAATAACCACAGAGAAGGGGAAAATGTGAAACTGAATATGAGAAATAGTGGCTGTAAAAGCTAGCTCCTGGGATCCTCACAGAAAGTCCCTCAGTGGTCACTCTACTCTATAAGCCCATAGATCAAGCCTCTAAACTGATCTTTGCTACTCTACTTCTTGACTCAATTGTTTCTCTTTTTGGGGAAGGGTGGAAAGCGAGTTAGAAATCAAAGTATACATCACTCAGTAAAGATAAACTTTTCAAGGAGGGAATAATGCCCCCATGTCTACATTGCTTTTCATATTCAGAACACTTGGCCTGAAGCATTTGGATCCATCAAGTTTCTATATTTTCTGAGAACAGTGAGTAGGTACTGCTTTAAATATCTGTAGCTCAGTGACTCACCAGACTGATCTCTGAAAGGAAAGGCCAGACCTGCAAGAAGAACAAACTGTAGCTTCCACATAGAATGCAAAAAACGAGTTTTGATATTCTTTTCCCATTCCATCATTTTTATAAATTCAATGATAAATCATATAGTTGGCCTCCAAAAGGTATAATAAATTGATGACAGATTTCAATACTAATTTGTTTCAATTACAGAACCACAACATTGGGAGGATTATCTTAGAATGTTCTGGACTTGTACTACCCCCACCCCAAGCAATTTCTCCATCTCAATCTCTCCTTTACTTTTTCTCTCTGAGCTGCACTGATATCTCTTTCTTCTGAAAAATTCTCACTTGGTTATGATCACTTGCTAGGGCTATGCTACTAGAAATTATTTTATTTCACAAATGTTGGTCTGATTTTTCTTTGATTGGGAACAATTTGGAGATAGACATCTTGTTTCTTCCTTTTAAATTTAGCAATGCCAGCATATCCAGTAAATGTTATCATATGTTTCCTTACTACAAAGATGCTATTGATTATGAGGCTGAAAGATTGATTTAATAAAAGCTCTTTAAGAAACAAAAAGGTCACCACTTTCAGTGTACATATTGATTGGTAATCTCACCTCAAATTTAGAAATTTTTATTTGGGGGTGGAAAGAATAAAGAATCTCCTCTGAAGTAGAGGACAAATATCATGTTGCATTATTAACTCTCACACCTCGGAGGACCTAGACAGTCAACCGTTTCAGCCTTCCACCAAAAGCAGAAATCTTTCCAGAGAAGATGTGTTCAAGGGTAGTATGAATGAGTTAATTCTGAGGACACATCAACTTAAGAGAGCAACATGGTGCTTACAGCATGCATAGAGATTTTTCTTTGGAAAGCACCAAGACATTGCAATAGCTTCTTAAAGCCATTAGTGACCCTGACATTCTTAAAAACAACTAATCTAGAGAAGCCATGTGGGTAATCATTTCTGCTTAGGATATCTGAGACGTAAGTTCCTTAAACTGTTAATTCTTAAAACTGTTTGAAAAGCCTCTACTGACTTGACCTAAAAATTTCTGCCCTGTGTTCTTTGGTACTGTTGTGTAACATCAATGTTTTGACGTTTTATAAGTCATGACAGACACTGATGACAGTCGTTGGTTAATTACTAGCTTGATGGATATGTGTTGGCTTACTATCAATATAAGGAAGACTAATGTGAAGACTGGGAAATTTGGTTGATTTTTTTCTTCTTCTCTGGCGAATTTAGGTTTTTATTGTTCTTTTTTCTGGTCTAATTTAGGTTGTGAACAATTTAGGAAGTCAGCTAATTTGGTGAAGTTATGTCATATAGTTTATGCTTCATGAAAGTTAAGTAAGCTAATTGATTAAACAATCAAATGAAAGAGGATAGCTGAAGTTTAGGTAATTTGCTTTAATGAATAAATTGATTATCTAAAGTATACCATGAGTAACTCAAAACATATTCCAGGAACTTCTAAGATCTTAGAATTCATATTTATAAATTATTGAGACTTTCTATTGGACAATGTCAACATTAGTATAATCCTAATTGCAGTATAAGCAGTTCACTGTTTCTGAAGACAGATTTATTCCATCCTTCAGCCTCAAAATTATTCTGTTCATCTACCCAATAAACAATCACTATGCTGCACATCTTAGATAAAAACCGTTATGAAGAAGCATGTTAAGTACTGTGAAAATACACAAGTCAAGAGAATTCCATCCCATTAGTTATCACCCAAATCATTAGGTCCGCAGTAACCTCCATGTCAGGGATAGCAGATATTAATGTTAACTTCTGTTTTATTAATAAAACAGACAGAGAAAAGTACACAATGAGTGAAAGTAAAAAAGTAAAATCTCCATACAGTAGATTCATGGTCCATAAAATATGAGAAAGGGAAATCAGCCTGGGAATATGATCAAGCAAGTGATCAGGCCAGAGCACTTGCACGGTCATTCTCCTGAAGGGACACAAACGGGCGTCAGCTCTGCTTAGGACGCCAGGGCCACCTGCCAACACAGATCCAGGCATGCCCGTCTCCTTCCTTTTGCCCTGCTGACAAGGAAGACCTGAGAAGGCAGCACTTTCAGCAGGATCAGAAAGACACCGATCAGGGAGCTGGCCCAGCCCCGTCTCTCCTGAGTGGGGAGGGAAGGGGCAGGCAGACTCTGTCTCCTATGACTTTTGTGTGAACCTAAGGGGTCCAACACAGCCTCTCCCTTTGGATTTCTCAGATGTAGGACACTGTCCTCACACAACAAACTGTAAGCACTACAGCTTTCTGAGAGGGGATTTATTTATTTATTCATTTAATTTATTTATTTGAAATATTGCCTCAAAACCATGGGATAGCAGGTGTGAATTCTGAAAGGTAGGGCCACCTTCCTGCAGGCTCTGGAATTGTGATGACAGATATCACTGTGACCAGATTGAGACACCACTGAGTAGCCAAGACATACCAAACATTGCCTTTTTACACTTTATATTGCTTCCAAGGACTTGATGGAAATCCTTCAATTTCTATTTAAAAGAAAAGCTTCCTACCTTTCTTCCTTGTTTTGTTCCTTCCTTGCTTCGATCCCCCCATGATGGCACATAATAAGCCACCCACTTGGCTATACATTGTGAAGAAAGAGTGAGAAAAGCTCAGGAATTCATTACAGAATTTTTAACACCATGGAAACCCCATAAGGGCATTGATTGGTGCCAAGGTAACTGCTTTTCTCTGTAGCTGCTAATTGATGCTATTACTTTAAAAGGTGAGTGCAGGCAGCCAGGCAACTCAAAGCATGAGAGTGACAGACAGTGATGTGTAGTTTAAAATCTTCTCAGAGCTTGGATCTGTGGGGGAGATGAGAGGCCAGACACAAAGCAAAGAAGTTCCTAAGGGCCCTGATCTGCTACTCCAGAGCTCCTAGGAAGTGGGGTAGACAAAAGGGAGTAGACAAAGAAAGAAAATGAACCCATGACATCTGCAGGGTTTGTTAACTTTGTTATGTTTCTTGGTGTAAATTGTGTATGAACATCAGCAGCTAAGGAAGAATGAATGACTGAATGAATGAGCTCATTTATTCATTCATTCACCAAGTGTTCATATAAAACCTGCTATGTGTAAGATACTGGACTGAGTGCTAGATATTTAGTAGTGAGCAAAATGTCTCTGACTCTCCTGGAGTTTAGGACTACAGCTCATGACTTTTGTTATTATTATTATTATTATTATTATTATTACTACTACTACTACTGTTGTTGTTGTTATTCACACTGTCTTCTGTGATAGGCCAAATGGGGTTATAACCAGCTGGGCCCAAAAGATTTGGTACGAGTGAATGTGTAGTGGTGCTTCAGTTCCTTTCATGATTCTGGTCTCTGACGTCATTCCATGAGCCCGGTTGCCACCAAATCGTCCACATAGATGCTTGCAGTGCTTGGAAGTTCATCCCAGGAAGCCTGTTGAGAGCTGGGGAGATGAGATAAGGAGGTTGCGCAATAAGGGGGTGGACGTGAACAAGCCCAGTGTGGGTGACCAGGCTCCACTGTGCTGGAAACCTGTGGAGACAGTGTGCAGAGGTAGCTGAGGACTGACCTACAGGATATGGAGAAGCCAAGGTGCCCATGCAGCAGCTCCGAGCCCTCGCTGCTGGGCTGCCTGGGTCCCTCTCTGCTGGGCACTTTACCTACGCTCTGTGTGCAGCTCCTTCCTCATCAGCAGTGGGTCTGTCTGGGGGCTACGCAGTGAGACCTGGAATCCCGTGGGCAGCACTATGTCTAGAAACTGGGCCTATTTAGCAAGCATTAGCGTTCAGATGAAAATCAGTTTTTAATTTTTTTTTAAAAGAGAATACAAAATAGTGATAATGAAAAAATTAGAAACAATGGAGAATTTTGCTAAACAAAATTATACAAATTCAACAGTACTTGTGTTGCATAATGTTGTCTTCAAATTTGTTCTTTAGATTATCAAATATATGCATACAAAATTGGGGGAAAAGTTACAAGAAATTAAGAAGAGAAAAAAAATAATTCTGAGATGAGGAGGGGAAGGAGATAGATCTATGTGTGTATGCACAATGGCTTGGATAATTGTACTGTTGATTTCTGCTGATCTATGGAAAGGAGCAGTTAATGCTTAAATCAGTTCTGTATATTGTGTCCCTGCCCCAAATCAGGATCTGATCTCTGAAACCTACTTCCTGTCTCTATCAGCTCCAGGTGGGAAGGGTTGATGTGAACTCACAAATATCAGTAGAGCAGGGGCTCTTAAAGGAACTGAAGACAGGTTGGATTTCCGAGCTGACCTGTGGTTGATCTCAGAAGGGTCCCTGCAGGCTTTCAACACCAGTCCTTTCTTCTGTGCCTTCTATAACAGCAGATCAAGATCTTGAGCCCTTGGTTGGCATGGAACAAGGCTGGGACAAGAGAACCAGGCATGTTTTGTTTTCACCCTGAAAGCTAATGAAGCTTAACTGGGAGCACAAGATATGTGTGGAAAACTTACTAAGATCCCAGAGCCTGCCTCTGCTCCCACAAGCTTCTCCTTCGGGAACTAGATTCCACTGCCTGTTATGGTATTCACTTATCTGACAGGAATGATATTCAGATTGCCATCCTGTTTAAATGGAGATCTTGCCAGCCTTCCCCTGGGTTCCCTGGCCAGCACAGTCCGAGGCACAGGTCCTGTGCTGATCCTTACTACCTGTTGTTCTATCACTGGCGTGGGGCAGCTCAGAACTAAGAGACTGGGGTTGGGTGATCAGTGACTACAGCTCTTCCCTCCCACCAGCCTCTATCTCTTATCTGTAAAAGGCAGCTTCTTAGGATGTTACCTTACTCCCATTTCTGGCTGTATCACCAACCTCACTAGGAAGTTCCTGCGGACGGGAAACCTTCATGTGACCAGTGTTGCAGGACAGAACATAGCACATAAGACCCTATGGTTCTCACCCACTAGCAGGCCATGAGGTCTGTTGGTGTCAGAGATAAGACCATGCTGGGTGTGGCCAGGGCTTTCAGTGAGAACAAGGCATGTTGACTCTGGAAATGCTTTCAGACGTGCTAAGATGGTGAGACTGACAACTACAGTGGCAGGTATAATGGATGGGGAAGGTATGAAAGATACCTTTATCTGTGTGAACAATGAGGCAGGCAGGCAGTTGTTATAAGTGATTTCAAAGCCCTGCATTTTACTTCTGTGGCTTGCTCTTCATGTTATTAGTTTTTTCCTTTGTTGTCTCAGGAATGTGTGCTCTTATGTGTTGTAATTAGACAATGTTTAATGAACAAAGTGTATTCATGTTGCCTAATTTCTCTGTGCTGCCCCAAATGCCTCTCAGGTTTGACTTCCCCAGCTTTCAGTCTTGCAGTCTTAGCCCCATCCCTATGTTATCAATGAGGGTTAAAGACATTGAAGATACTGCTTTCATTAGCACAGTCCGAGATGCAAGAAAAAAACTACATTTAGGTCCTTTTTTTTTTTTTTTTTTTCAGTTTGAGAATTGAGCCCAGGGTCTCCAACATGCTAAACAAGCCCTCTACTACTGAGCTATACTCCAGGCCTTTCTTGAATTTTTCTTTATTTTTATTTTTAAGACAATGTCTCATTAAGTCCACTATGCCAGCCTTCAGTGTACCATTTTCCTACAGCATCCTTCCTGATACAGGAAGATGGGCTACATTTTGGAACTTTTATTTTTTGTGCAGTTATTCAGTTCTCTTTTAGGTTTTACACTTCTCTTGCCTGTATCGCCAAGGTAATGAGAAGCATTTAGATACTGCTATCATATTTCTGTGATCCTACCCGGATAAAATCCTATGACAGACAGAATCTGTGTTTTTGTCACTTGGGTGACCTGGAGACTAGAAGAATATCAACACATATTAAATTCACAGTATAATAAAATCGCTTAGGAATGGATGTAAAACAATGCTAGAAGGTGTATCCTGAGGCATACCTTGGCAGACCAAGGCTCCTGGCCCAAACTCAGCAGTTGCTTATGTAAACAAACATACATTGGACTATGATGATGCCCATTCTTAACTTCTCCTGAGTGTTGGATTTTTCTGTTTCTGTGCCAGTACAGAAATGAGAAGTCTGAAATGGTGGTCACCCCCTTAAAACCAAAACTCTTTGCAACTGACCCCTAGCAGAAAAAGCTGGCCTACTCATGTCTAAAGTATGCTTGGAGAAGACCATGTTTAGAAGAACAGAAAAGGACTTGGATTATAAGACTGGCATATTCTCCCTGAGCACTTCTGTAACCACAGCATTCTAGGAAACTGAGGCAGGAATCGGCAAATTTCATCCAAGCCTGGGCAATTTAACTACATGGGAAGACTCTGTCTTGAAAAAAAATTATATATATATATCATTGGGGAGGCTTTGAGTTCAATCTTCAGTACAAAAAAAAAATTCTTCCATTCCTCACTTCTCTCTAATCATACCAAACATAGTCATCCCAATGTCATATTAAATGTATGAGATTAAAACCAAATTAAATTCCTATCAATTGAGAGATGGTTAAATGCATGATGGAGTGTAGTTGCCCCACTAAAGACTTCTGCCTCAGAAATAAGTTTTGTAAATAGCAATAAATTAAAATGCAAAATTAAGCTTGACTCTTTAATACCAAATGGATGTGCATGTATGCAATTTGAAAATACAGAAGGCAATATAAGAAAGTTACCCATGTCTAAGTAATGGACTTAGGGCTCATTTCCATTTTTTTTCTTTTTAATTTTATTACTTTTAATAAGAAATAATAGGACAGTTTCAAAACACATTAGTAGGACAAACACAATAATTGATACAATGCATATTGTTGTCTTCATAGTATTTGTTCAGAGTACAAGATGCAGACATGATAACTTTTCTAAACACTGTTGGTACAAATATTTCTTCTCATTGAACTAAGAGAAAGTAGTTGCATACATAGAGCAATATTCCATAATAGCAGTGGGCTATCGGCAGAACTGGCAAGGTTGGAAGCTGTTGACTTGAGCCTTTTCCAGCTCAGCATGCTAATCTGGCTTTACCTTTTATGCCTCATGGTTAAACTTTTCTGCTGGGTGGTTAAGTCTAAGTTAAAGCAAGACCTATATAACAAAGCTTGTAATTTTTGTATCTGACCAGGTCAGTCGAAGCCCCTCAGGGTTTATCTTGAAACCATGTACAGCATTTTGTGGAACTTTTGTCAGTGTCAGCCATCTGGATGAGTCAAGGCCATTACTTGACCAGTTTGCTTTCTGTGAAAGCCCGAGAGAAGGTTTCCTTTCTAGGTGACTCTCCTTAGGCACACTATGCATCATCAGTCTCTTTCCTCTGTAGCCCCATAATCTCCTTGAACAGAAAATTTGGGACACTGTTGAGTTATAGGTTGCTACAGTACAGGTTCTCTTATGTCCTGAGTTCTCTGACCTTGAAGGGCTAGGGCCAAAATATTGGTTATCCTTGTAGCCCTTCATTTTCTCTACTTTCTGGCCTGCAAACTTACTTCAAGATTAAACAATGAAAAGACAGCAAGCAGAAAAGTTAGGAAACTTGGCAGGGAAAAAACGATGCTCCTATGTACACAGGATGAATTAGACAATGGTCCTAAGAATCTCCAACAGATTTTTGACAGGGTAGCAATGTATAAGACTAAAATCATGCTTGGAATGCTTGTCATTCTGGTCTTCTAGATGTGTGTTGCTTCTAATTAATTTGAATTATTGCTATACTGTCTTTCAAGTAAATGTTTGTTTTAAAAGAAAACAAAAAAGGGTAATTAAAGAGAAAATGGGACAAGGAAAAATGCCATAGCATTGACCTGCTACAATTTTGTATATGCTTATATTTCTAAATTTCTGTGTAAAAAAGTGTAGCAGCTTTTAAAATCACATTCTATAGGGATTTATTAGAATATCAATGATTGATGGAAAATACTGGTTCCATGTTAAGTCTAAGACATTTACTATTTAGACAGTGATGGTAAGCTCAAGTGCCTATGTTATAGAGTAATAGTATCATTAAACTTCTCTTCATTTTGATTTTCCTCCTAATGTCTAACTGCATTTTCTATTTCTCTGTGATGTTTAATAAATGTTTGATTTGGAAAAGACTTAAACTTATAGAACCTTCCATCACATGAGCAAAGAGTGTGGAAAGTCACAGAGCAGTGGCTGTGACAGGGCAAGCTAAGGTTCTTTCTCCTGAGGGTCTCCTTCCATGGGAGGAGGCTTCTCTCAGATTAGTGGGGCCTGTGCTCATCGAGGCCCTTTAAGTGGGGAGCAGCATTTCCCCTTAAATCTACAAATGCCTCAGTGAAAACAACTCCTCTTGTTTCCTTTAGCTAATCTGAGACAGGCTGATATTTTCCAAAGGATGTCAACACTAAGAACTGAAAGGCAATAATTACAGAAAATATAAAAAATATATTAGTTGTCATCTCTAAAATATAAATTTCTGTTTCTTCCCAGGGCCAGGAACTTCCATGTTGGATGAGAAGCATGTGTGGCCCCCACCTGGGGCCCAGCCTTGTTTCTTGCAAATGGTCACCACTGCATCTCTGAAGTCTGGAATCAGTCTTAGGCCAAGGAATTTTGAGGTTAAAATATCACTTGCCAAAGAGCTGTTGGTCTAAATCCTTTTCCCTTGGTTCTCCTTCAGATGAGGTTATGGTTCCTCTAGAAGTAGCAGGCAGGTTGGAACCCTTATCCTTTGCTATCTGAGCAGTACTTCACACCATACCCATATTTATGTGTTTGTGTGTGCACACACACATATATTTATTATGCCTATGGAGAACATAATTTATTTTTTGGGTGAATATCTCTTTCCTTTCATAGATAAGGAAGTGGTCAAATTAGAATCTGCCTGTTACTGAATCACACTATGAGAGTTCACAGCACATCCGCATGTCAACACCTGCACATGTGCAGTGATAGAATATTTTAAATGTTCTTTATCTTCACACAGATACTAAATGTCCAGGAAGCATACAAATCTGTGGCCTCTTAGTTTTGCCCCTGCTTCTACCGAAGTTTTTGAATCCCTCTGTGAGTCCAGTTCCATTTTCCTAGGGTATATAGACAGACCTTGAAATGAGAAGATCCTCTCTTCATGAAATAAGGAACCTGGGCTTACATCTCTGCTGTAGCTAATAGCATAAAATTGACCCGTGCTAGAACTAACTGTGTCCCTCTCTTCTGTCCCTAAGACAAGCTTGAGGGAAGGGACTTTTGTGCTTGTCTTCTACTGCCCTATCCCTTATAGAGGATTTAAAATAGTATCCTATTCATAAAGGAAGTACAATAAGTAGCTATTAAGTAATCCAATAAATGTATTTTAGTCTCTATAGAAATTACTAGGATATCAGCCTAGCACCAATGGGAGCAAGTTTGTAGAAGACCAGTTTATACTCTATCTAAAAAAGAGGTTTATCAATCCACACTGCATAATGTGTCTGTGAACCGTTTTGGAAAATAACACTGTGTGTATTCTAGTAAAGTGAAAGACTGCTTTTGGTGACTATCACAATAGAGATTTGAGAAAGAGATAGATTGAAATAGATATCTTCTAAAATTCCTTTCTGCTTTACTACTGCATACCTCTGAGTTAAGATAGAAGAAAGAAATCCCACTAGAATCAGTTTTATTTTATTTGCTTGGGATGTCAACACCTGGGCTATCTGTATTATGCATGGACTAAGTTAGCTATTTTTCTTTTCCCTCCCTGGTCCTTCTCTCTTGATTATAGCTGGTAAGCTACACATATTGAGTATTACAGGTCCTAAGAAGCATTAGCTGCCACTGAAGAATAACTGATACTTCTTGAAAATCCCAGAAATGAAAATGTTTTATGTGAGGATAATTTGGCTTTGAGCTAATACTTTTGCTAATTTTCTCTGTTTCCCCCGAACATGCTGGGCCCCTAAGAGGGGGCTTTGGCTTTTGAGAGTTGCCTAATTCCGCCACTGAGCCTACCTGAGTTACTGAAATCCTATTTGCAGTTTCCAAATTATTTTCTCTGAGCCCAGTTTATACACTGACAGATGGGGGACTCCAAAAGGGAATGTTTCCATTCATATCCAGCAAATCAACTTCGTGGGAAGAGAGTTAGAAGCAAAGTCCACGTCATGCATAGAAATTTAACTTCTGGAAATGCACATCTTTCATTTTAGAACTATTTCCCTGGATCTAGAAGAAGTAGCTGGGCTCAGAGTCACTTTGTCTCGCTCTTTTCTGACATTCAAGTTGGCCGTTAGTGAACGACTGAATTGGTCTCACTATTAAGCAAGGGTTCAAATCTGTTTCATATTTGCTTCTGGTCTCCTTTTTTTTGAGTGTTTGTACCATTAGTGTCCCAAACCCTATTGGGCAAGGACACAATTAATTTCAAGAGACTCAATGCTCAGTTCCAGAACTCCTTACCTGTCTCCTCTCTCCGCCAACCTCCCTTAGCCTTGTATCACATCTACAGCAGGGTTTTGATTCCAAACGATTTCACACACAGAATTTTTAATTTAAGTAATTTACTATCAGTTTCATTTCCTTATTTATTGCCTATCGTGTTTATGTTTCTGATATTCTGTGAATCCAGCCTGGCGTTTTGGTTGCAGTTTGATATGAACGTGGACACATAGTGCTGTAAATCTGTGAGCATTCCACAGAAAATCCACTCCTGAGAACAAAGCACAGCTGTTAAGAAATGGATACTGAAGACCAGAGAGGGCACGTGAGTTGTACATAATCACAGAGAACACTGTTGATAATAATGATTACCAGCTTTACTGTATACTCGAGATTCTCAAAGAACTTTTCTATATGCTTTCCAGTCGTCTGCTCATTTAACCCCATCAGCCATTTCATGAGGTTTTTGCTGTTATTAGTAACATATGTAGACAAATACTAAATGCTTCCAATATGGTTACAAAGACGCAGACCAGATTTGAACTCGGGTATAAGGATTTCCAAATTTTGATCTTACAGATTATGAAGCATTTTTGGTCAGAAATATATGGATTTATTTTATGCATAGTCTATAAATGTCTGCATATACACAGATCAAGAGGAGTACACACAGAGACATAGCTTACATGTATATTGTCCTCTTTCATTTGCAAAACTCTGCCTCTAAACTGGGAAAGGATGACTAACAGCTCCTTCTGCTCAGCTGATTACCATAATACAAATTCCTACAAATGGAAAACCATTGCCCTTGCTAATCTTAACATCCCCACATCAGTAGCTATTTCAAGAAAAAGCAATTCCCATCTGTTATAGACACATATTCAGAGACAGCACGTATCTTCTTATCCTAGTACCATCCCATTGCAGCACAATGGTGAAAATAGCATGGCTTTCTCCTTTAATTCTGGAAAGCTCTCTCTAAGCTAAAACACATGAGGGGACTCAGTGCTTGCTTAGTTGTAATCTGTAAGGAGATGACAGTAGCCTTTGTCACTCTTTCTAAATTCCCTTACGTGATCTGATGTGTATAACAGTCAAATATTCTGTTATATGCATTCTCACAATGTAAAGAATGTGCTACCTTTTCCAGTGCTTAATGTGTTTTTCCTTTGGGCAAGTGTTCTATCCCTCCTGGTGGAGTTGTCATTCGTATGGTCCACTCTTGCCTGTGACAAGGATAAGGACCCGCTGATCAGGATGGATCATGAGTCCTTCCCACCTGCTAGGGTACTGAAAGCATTTCAAGAATTGTGCATGATCAAAAGACAGAATTTCCCTGGACTTCTGCATGCCCCTTTGAAGAAAAGGCTCTGTCCAAAACAAAACAAAACAAAACAAAATAAAATCATTCAGACAAATAAACCAAACCAAACCAAACCAAACCCGATTTAAAAAAGGGAGAGCAGAGAAGTGAAAACTTAAAACTCTTGAATTGAGCCTTATTTGAAACTAGGGTTGATTTTGGCTTTTCCTATGTGCATACTTAAGTAGAAACAACCTTTCTGTCCCATGTAACCCAGCATGTACTAGGATATGAGAATTAGAATAGGTTTTAGTGTTTTGGCCTCTCCCCTCCTAAGTAAGTGATGTAGCTGATCCATACGCAGCAGTATCAGGAGCTCCCTGGGGGGAGGCCAACCACGGTGTGGCTCAGCCATGCTCCCCTGAAGTTTCTGTGCTTTTTAGGCTTCTCCATGATATGGGGGTGGAGAGTCACTGGTTTTTAGCCTTCTGATCCCAGTGCCTAATGGTAAAATTAGTCAAAGTGTAAAAAAAACCCCTCTCCTGCTGAGGGTTGTCGCTTTCATGATGTGGAGACTCTAGTGTTACTGAGGAATCCTGGGAAACTCTGACTTTCTGGGAAACTCTGCATCCCATGAAAATTTTAGACCTTTATTGTATAAACAACTACCAAGTCTGCTTATTTATATGCTCTCCATTAATATATTGATTGCCCTGGTAAAAGGGGGAGATATAAATTTCGATTAAATGGTTTTAAGTACATTTTTCTTGACAATATTAATATGCTTGATATAAAGTTGAATTACAATACTTTTCAAAGAAGTCACAAGTGCAAGTTGCATGATAAGTGTTGAATCAATTGGGAGATGCTTAAGGAAAAGCCTTAACAGCTGTGCCATTGCCTCTGATTCTATTCCTCATGGGAGCCTGTGTGATGCTCTGATTTATGTGCTGTGACACCAGTTAACAATATATACACACTTACATATCAATGCTTGGTTAGTATTTTAACCTCAGGTGTTTATTCATGGATTCAGTTACTACTTATCATGACTGAGGGACTATTGTAGGCACTGCAAATACCGAGAGAACACAGCACATAAAGCCTTCACAGCCCTTGTATGCTAATGATGCAGAGCTGACAGAAAGGGGTGGTCCTTGTTCTCCTCAAGAATCTCCAACGAACGACATTCCTGTAACAGAAGACAGGTGAAGGCTTATTTTTTCAGAGTTTTTTTTCACCTATTTGTGTGACTTCTTTCCTACTAGCTTGGAAGTAGGCCTGTGAGGAATGAGGATCCTATGAAGTCATAGGTAGATCAGATGAGGTGAATCAGAGCTGACATTGCAGGGAGTTCTTACAAAGCAAGGCTGGGGATGGTTAAGAAAATAAATGGAGGGCCACAATGCAAAGCCAAGGGTAATATAGCCCTGAACTTGGAAGAATAGTGTTACCATTAACTCAGCTGAGTCAGACCTAAAAAAAAAGCAGCGTTTTTTTTCTTTTTCTTCTTTCAGAGAGAAGACAGAAGTCCAATGCTAGGTATGGTCAAGTTTGATATTCTAATAGGATATTATTGATAACTGTGTCATATTTTGTAATGTGAACATAACACAATGAAGCGTTCCATTGCTATTGATGACCAGAGTGTCATCAGCCTTTTGCGGGTATGTGAATCCCTGCAATGTTTTCCAGGCTGAATTCTTACTTGGCTCTCAAATTAAAAGCCTCCTGTTCCTCAGAAGGAGCTTTTCTCCACTGCCCATTCTAAGTTGTAAATTGCCATGCTTCCCCCGTTAGAGTCTCTCCCTAGCATTTATCTCTGCCTGTTGCTTTTCCTTATATATTTATTACCAACCTCTCTCCCATAGAATTTAAACATTGAAAAAATAAAGGGCTTGTCTGGACTTTGTAGATATAGAAGAAGTAGCCACTAAATATTAAAACTATTAAAAAGGATACATATCTGTCTTTATATACAATAGTTTTGTGAATATAGGATAAATTTCCCAAAACTGGTATTACATTATCAAGATGTATTTTTGTGTTGTCACCAATTTATTTATTTATTAAAAATTAAAAAATTCTGAATTTAATTGAAATTATAGCACATTTCCAATAAAAATGAACTTTTGCACAAGAAATATGAATAAAATATACCAAGATGCACAAAAATTAAAATTTACAAGATGAATTATAAATGAAAAACCATTAAAGGATATACATAGAAAAAATGTTAGGTATGGAAGAACAAAATTAAATAGCATCT
>PVKN010019283.1:0-16419 GCA_004027915.1 Capromys pilorides | reverse complement strand
GTCCGACAGCCCCTGGGTGGGAGACACTGGAGGGGCTAGGTGGGCAGATGCCCGACGACTGGTACCTCTCCTCAGCCTCTTAGCCTCCCTGGCCTCCCTGCCCTCCTCCCTGGGGATAACACAGCCCCTTGTTTGTCTTCACCATTTTGCTGCCCATATCTGGAAGCCCAGACCGCAAAGCACAGATCAGCCTTTTTGCACTTTATAAGAGCAGGCGTATTTCTCATGGCCCTGGCTTCTTCCACCCTGCCCTGTGGCTGTAGGACTCGTGGCTTTTCCCGTGAATCTGTGGTTAATTCACCTCTCCCGGAAGATGCTGTGGCCCTGCCTCAGCTGCTGGGGGCAGCGACAGCCTGGGGCATGGTTCCAGGCAGGCACAGCCCTGATGCCTAGGCAGGCCAGGCTGGGTCCCAGGAGCCACACTAGAGCTGCCACCTCGCTGCTCTCCACCTTGAGGCTGCCTCAGTGCTGGCTCCACGGAGGTTCTGTCCCATCCAGGCTTTGTTTCAGGTCCCCATGGGCAAGCCTCTTCTCCCAGTATTAAATGGAAAATTGCAGAAATAAATAATTCATATTTTAAATAACTTTTATTGCAGTAGGTTGTGCTTGTTCTGTCTTATTATGGGTTACGACTGGCCCTTGCTGTGCCTCATAAGCCTGGTCACAGGACACACAGACACAGCTTGGCACAGTGTCCCCTGGGAGGCCTGGGGACCTGTCCCATACACAAGGGGTTCACTATAATTTCACCAGCTCCGACTAAGCTAAGGCAGAGGAAACTGCAGAGGAGGAAGAGCCCAGGCTGAAGACGCAGAGCCAGGGCCAGCCATGGTCTGCCCAGTCCCTGGGCTCTGGGCGACGCCGTCCCCTTGCAGCCTCAAGTCGCCCAGGGCCTGGCAGAACCAGCTCGCGCAGCATGGCTGACCCTCACCCGCCTGCGGGGCTGCTGTCGTCACTGCTGCCAGAAGAGTAACAGCTCTTGTTCTGGAAAAATAATGAAGTCACGATGGATTGCAGATGGGCCACAGGAGGCGGCCTCAGCCCCGACCTCAACCACTGCAGGTCCCCGGCACGGGTGTGACCAGCGAAGTAGGCCAAGGGAGGCAATGGTCAGAGCCAGGGAAGCCCCTACACGCAGCAAGGCTGCCAGCTGCTGTACCGACAGTGCCGTCTGTCTGTCCTTCACACTGGCCCGCTGCCTCTGAGCCTTGGTTCCTTGTGTCCTCTTCCCAACCTTGGCACCTGGAGAAGACACGTGGTTAAACCAGGGCAGCAGGGTGGCTCCACCCAGCAGCAGCTGTGTCCTTGTCCTTATCGGAAGAGGAAATGACACAGACAGGAGGAGGGATGCGTGAGAGCACACAGGGAGGAGACAGGCGACACCCTGGGAGCCTTGCTGTGGGGACATGCGTGGACGGGACTGGGGGATGGGGTCACAGTGGCCCAGACACTCAGGGATGCTGTCCATTGCAGTAGCTCCCTTCCGGGCTCGGCCTGTGCCTGCAATCGGCCCCTCTGTCAGTCAGCCGGAAACCCCACTTTCCTCTCCTTCTGCCTGCGGCTCAAGCGGTCCTCCCACGGCGGCCTCATGAGGGCTGAGGCAGCTGACTGTCCAGCAGCGCAGCCTCGGCCTCCCCGCTTTCTGCTGTCCTCTCCTCCTGGATCCCCGCCTGCTCTCTGCAGGCGCTCCATGCTCCAGGCCCACATGGAGCTCTGTCCCTTGGGGGCCAGCAGGGGCCACAAGCCTCAGAAGCAGCTCAGCAGGTGCCCCTGTGCCCTCCTGTGGCCAGGCAGCCCTCTGCACACCCACACGGCCACCCATGCCCGCCCTGTGGCCTGCCCGTCTGCCCCAGCAGGAGTCTCCAGTGACTTCTGCCATGAAAGGCTGGAGCAGTATATGGTCTCAGTGCAGCTGGCACAAGCAGGGGTACAACAGCCCAGTGGGGGAGGGGTCTCCCTCACCTCAGAACCCAGGAAGGAAGCAAGGTACAGCCACAGGGCCCCTCCCAGGCTGGCCTCCAAGGTCCACCACAGCTCCCATCGGAAAGCGCAGACCAGTCTCACAGGGTAGTGGAATCCACTGAGCCGGACACTTTGCTGATGTCCAGTAATGTTTCAAGCAAGTTGTTCAGAGTTCTACAATATCCAAGGTTACGGGAAAATAAAGCCAAATGGCCCGTTTTATGATTTTACGTCAGCCGCCTCTGCACTGGCAAGGGGCGCCCCACCACAGAAAGGGGTGGATTTGTCTCCCCAGTGTCCACGTACTTCCTGCTCAGAGCCGGCTCCTCTCTACTCCCTTCCAGACTCTTCTGGGGTCTGGAGACACCGGCATGGCCCAGGAGCAAGGCTCCACGCTGGGGACGGCCTCCCTGGGCATTTGGCAGGGGCACAGCAACCCCTACGAACCCTGCTGTGGTCCCAGACTCAGTCTCCCCCACAGCTGAGCCCACTTCCCAGCAGCCACAGGGCCTGTGGTCCCCGCTCAAGGGATGTCCCTTTTGTGCTGTACCCAGGGCAGCCCTCTCTCTCCTGAGCCATGCAGTGGTCCCAGAATCCTGGGTCTGAGCTGGGCAGAGGCTGGGACAAGCATTGTCCTGGTTGGTGCTCTGGTCTCAGCCTCCATGGCCCCCAGGCCTGGCCCCTTGCTTCCCTCCAGTCTGCAGCTTCCATTCTGACAGAGACGTGCTCAGGGCCAAGAAGAGGCTTCCTCGGCTCATGATCCTCGCGCCTCACAGGCTGAGGGCTGCACCTGGTGGGAAAGGCACGAAGAGGTGGTGAGAAACCAGTGTCTACACTGAAGGCTGCAGCCAGAGCCAGGGAGCTGCAGGGCAGCACATCTGGGACCCAGAGCTCCTTTCCAGGGCACGTTCCCTGGAGGCATGAAGACCCCACAAATCCCCGCTTCCTCGTGGGCCCCCAACTCTCACAGGTGTGACTGTGGGGACCAAGTGTCCACACGTGGGCTTCAGGAATACACACACTGGTATGCAGCAGGGCATCCACATCCCCTTTCAGGGCCTTCCCAAGCTTCCTACTAACAAAGAAAGTCCCATCATCCACCATGCTCAGGCCCAGCACCCACCCCAACTGAGCGTGTTGTATATTACGGCACCCAGCCCTGATACCCTAAGCCAGCACCCCAACCCAAAACCTAAACTCCAGTGCCCCACCCCTAAACCCCATGCTCAAATCCCAGCCCGGCATCTACACCCTAAGTCACTTTCTTTTCATCCTAGTGCTATCTGCCATCACACACACTGAATGGGAGACACTTCCAGGAAGGGTGGATTGGGGCATCTGCGTTCTGTGCCACATCCTCAGCCCATGCTGATCAGGCATGGGAAGACCCAGAACACAAGGACGTCCGTCCATCGACGATAGAGCAAATGAGTGCTGTGGTGAAATCCGCTTTGCACACACCCATGGCACAAGCGGAGGCCAAGTGCCAGCCAATCTTGCACCAACACCAGGGTCATTATGCCCAGGGACACGTGGACACACAGACACACACAGGTGCACACAGACCCAGTCACAGATATAGCAACACACACACAGACACACACACACACACACATTCATACTCAACCAGAGCAAGACACCTACAGAAGCACAGGTGTAGATACAGAGACACAGACACACGGGACACACACAGACACACAAGGACACGCCCACCAGCTCTAGCCATGACCCAGACAGAAAAGAGGAGGTATTTGCTGAGTACAAACTTTGGGCTCCTTCTTTGAACCCTTGGCCTGAAAATAGCTCCTCTCATTTAAGCAAAACTAAAAATGACAACAAAAATAGTAGTGACGTGGAAAAGGAAGCAAAAATATATAACAGAAAAAAGTTTCATCCTAGAGGAAGACTAAAAAATAGCATCATATGGATTTAAAGAGCCTCATTAAAAAATTTATAATGAATTAGGAAATCAGGGCCTTAAAAACCAAGTCATATACAGTGGCAGTCCCTGCAGAGCCATGATGAGGCCACTGAAGCCACAGCAGAGGAGGATCTACCAATGTGGCACCAGGATAGACAGCCATGGCACGAGGAGGTCCACAGGAAAGACTGGCGAAAAATTAAACAATTTAAGTTCTCATCTCAAATAAAAGCAAAAATGCAGTAGCTGTTAAAGACAAAGATCATCAGTACGTATGGTCAGAAGCAAGGGTCACTTCTGATGGGGACAGCACAGAGCAGTGGGGACTAAAAGATGCAGCTTGAGCCAGGAAGCCGTGGGGCAGCATGTCTGGGACACTGTAGCCCCTTGGCCCCACGTGTGAGTGAAGGGTCTGGACCTCCTCCCCTCACCAAGGAGGACAGAGTCACTACTAAAGGACAGCATCGAATTGACCCAGTGCTTTTATACCCAGCTAAACTACCCTTCAAGGGTCCCCTAAGGGCAAACCCTTCTGTTGTGGGCAAGAACTCTGTGAACTTTTCTGAAGACATCACGAAGAGACGAAATTCTCAGCTAGCTAAAAGCTTCATAGCAAAAGAACTGAGGACAAACTCAGTGTGAAGCCTCATGGATTACCGTAGGGCCTTCGACAGAGGCCAATGGTAGAGACCGTGGCTGAGGAGGAGCAGTAGGTATCCTATGCTGGAGGGATGTGGAAACAACTGAGCAACAGGCGGGTGGGGAAGGCAAGCAGAGGGGAGGCCATGGGGAGCTCCTGGTGGCTCTCGGTGCAGTGGAGCAGCAGAGGCTGTGTGGAGCTCCGGAAGCAAGTAAGAGACGCACAACGGCATTGTCTAGACACCAATATGGTGAGCAGCGCAGGCAGGCACAGTGCTGTCAGCACCGGAGCTGGGTGTACTCTGCTCACTTCCAAGGCCCCCAGCTCTCTGATTTACAAATGGTTTCGGCCAACAGGGCGGGAGACGCAGTGAAAAGTCAGAGATGCAGGGCAGGGGCTGGGTGCTGGTGCCAGCTGATTCTCTCCCAAGAAGTCCTTTTCCTGGTCCTTTGACAAAAGGTCATGGGTCTGCTCACTTTTAACTTCCAGGTTCCAGGTTCCAAGCATGCATCTGGACTTAGTTTTGGGCTCTTTCGACATGAATTTCAGAGAGACAGACAGGCAGGCAGGCAAACAGAAAGGGAGACAGGAGAAAGCCAGGAAGAAGAGAAAAAACAAAGAAACTCACATACGGTAGGAAAAGCCATCTGCATGAAGTTGTGTACACATGAAGGACATTCAAGGGCAACTAATAACAGTGAATATCATTTGTCCAAAAAAGGCACATGCCACATGTGAGGCGGGGCTGCAGCACAGGGGAACACCTCCCTTGAAAGCCAGGAAAGGGACCGCGCCTTGGAAACTGAGGAAACAGAGATGCACTGACGTAGCTGTACGGGAAGCAGACAGAAGGCCTGCGAGGCCAGGGCTGCTTCCCAAGGAAAGGGCCGAACCTCTGGGGCCTGTTTCCTGTGCACAGGGCGCAGCCCCAGCTCAGGAGGCGTGCTCGGCACCTTCTCAGTGTATCAAGACGAAGCATATTTAAGCATAGCAGATGGAAGCAACACAGGCCCAAGGGCAACAAGAGCAAGGCAGGCTAGAGCGTCTTGCATCTCAAGGTTTCACAGCCGTCTTACTCGCTAGGCATAGAACACTTACGCAAGCTGACCTACCCGACCCCCTACGACAGATCCCAGCCTACTTGAAGTAACCCAAACATTATCATGAAATGGTGTATTTCCTGAGTAACATTGGTGACGAAGCGACACCTTCCGGGCCCACACGGGCAGGCTGATTCTAGCAGGCCACGCCCATCCCGTGGAGTGCTGCTCAGCGGCTGGCCAGAATGGTGATGCAAAGGGCAGCTCCGACAAACCTCGACAGAGAAGGGAGCTTCCAAAGGTGACAGGCGACAGGGTGATACTCACACATATCATTTTAGGTGACAAAATTTCAGAGAGGACACATTAGTGGCCGGCACGGACTAGGAGAAGGGGTCGGGTGGAGGAGTGGCTGTGGGACCAAAGACAGTGGCGAGGACCTCGGTGGCACTGGGGCCATTTGTCGCCCTGACCGCGTGGCTGGAGGCATGAACGCACCAAGGAATACAGTGGCAGAGAGAGCTCAGAGCATGTGATTTGCGTGCACAGACACACACACACACACACACACCCGTGTCACATCAGCAGGCCACATCACTCCGTGTGGCCCGGAAAGAGGTTGTACAGGAGATCTGCCCCGAGGGACTCTGGGCTAGGGTACAAGGAGACCCTCTGTGCAACTTGTCCCCACCGCAAGTGGCACCACATCTGCCCCTAGGAATTCACTAAGATCCCTCAGTCAGAACACTTCAAACCCACCTTAACATTGCACATGGGCGTGGAAGAGCGCCCGCAGTACCAGGACGCCCTTCCTGGAAGGCAGGAAGAATCCTCCCACGAGAACCCGGGGCTTCCTGGGTCCCAGTGCCCCGCCTCTTAGTGCCATGGCCTCAGGGCCAAGGCTCCAGCACGCGGATTCCGGAGGAGCAGGTGAAACCGCACAGCCTTTCTGAAGCCGACAAGCGCAACTGTGATCCAGGTCAAGCCAGCGAGCTTAGAAGTGAGTCGCCGCTGGCTACAGTGGGCTCTGCGGGGGCGAAAGCAGTCCATCTCGGGGGGGATCTCAGAGGCTCCACGGGAAAGGCAGGCAGGAAGGGAGGAAGGAAAGAAAGACAGAGAGAGGGAGGGAAACAAGGGGGAGGGGGAGAGATGAAGAGCCAAACGGGCAGCCAATCCTCGCCTTTGGGGCACAGGTCCGGAAGTTGATTTCTTTCAGGCAGGGCGGGGCTTTCCCAGAAATGGCTGGGGGCAGCATCCGGGTTCTGTGGGAGGTCAGCGGGGCTAGCCCCAGGAGGCCGAGCCTCCAGTAGCATGCGCACCGGCTGCCTGCCGCTCGTGGTCAGCCTTGGGAAGGTTCTCGGAGAGCAGAACAGGAGACGGGCCACAGCGGTCGTGGAGGAAAGGCACAGGGTGGAGGGGGCAACCCTGCTGAGAAGGAACGAAGCCAGGGCCGGAAGCTCTTGGCAAAGGAGGAGCACTTAAGAACCGCACAGTGGCTGCTGGCAATAAAATGCTCGTGGCATCTGAAATAAACACCTCTGTGGGGTCTGGGGAGAGAGCACCGAGGCACAAGTGCCTGCCTGGCAAGTGCAAGGTCGTGAGTTCCAACCCCAGTCCCGCAACAAAAAAAAAAACAAAACACCTCTGTGGGTGGCCTGTCCTGCAGTGCTGGGATGTCACGGGAAGACGATTCTACCGAATAGCAGAACCCGAAGACCAGTGGAGACGGAGAGAGGGGATGTGCGGGGGCCGGCGGCGCAGGCCCCCCATGCCACCCGGGCATAGCCCGCCTAGGGCTCATTGTGGCAGAACTTGAGACCACGCTGACCTCCCGCCTGTTGCAGATAGCAGACACCAGGGCCGAGGCTGCGGGGCTCCGGGCTTCTCTAAGGCAGCACAGGACTGCTTCCCACCTGCCTTCCTCGCTTCCACCACCTTTTCGCGTCTCTCTGTGAAACTGTGTGTGTCCCTGGCACTTGCATTTCGGGAGATGGAATGCAATGGAAGGTTCCAGCCCCTAAATACTAACGTCCTTCCTGGAGAGGTGCCCCTCCCCCCAGTGGCCTCTCTGCACCCTTCCTCCAGAAGTCCAGCCAAGCCGTAAGGAGGTGAGGCCAGGCCTCAGGAACCCCGGAGCCCCCATGCAGTGACAAGGTGGCCAGGGACATCCCACGTGGGAAGTTTCTCCAGCAGCAGAGATCGCCTCGCCGACACTGGAGCACGTCTCAGGCACAAACATCTCAGGGCCCACCTCGTGGCCAGGATACCCCTATGGTGGGCCGTGGCTGTGTGCTGACTGGAAGTCCAGGCTGGCTGGGGGTGGTTGGGTCTGCTGCACATGGGCTGAGGGGAGAAGCCTGCTGTCCAGCCTGGTCCCTCCTGATCCACACACAGCTCCAGCAGGACCCATCGCGACAGCCGCGGGCTCTGTCCTTGTCCTAAGGAGCTCCTGAACTCCGCAAGTAGCTCAGGAGATTGTCAGGAGCTGGACCAGCTCGGCCTCCCGGCTCTCCCGGCCTGCCTTCCTCGGCTCCACCACCTGTTAGCTTCTCTCTGTGCAGCTGTGTGTGTCCCTGGCACCTGCATGTCAGGCTCCCTGGTGACCCGTACCAAGTGAAAATGGTTCTCCCCTCAGAGTTTTCTCGGGACTTTAACTAAGTGGCATTAAATCTGAGCATGCATCCCTTGACCAAAACATTAGAAAGGGACATCAAGAAGCAGCTTGAGAGAATTCCGGACAACTATAACTCTGGAAAGAGGGAATTAGGAGACAGGTTGTTAGGAGGATCAGGGGCTTTAGGCTGTTGCCAGGGGCTATGTCTCCACACAGGGTGCGGGTAGAGGAGAGCTTGAATGGATGATAAGTTTTATAAGGAAGACGTTAAAGATAAGAGAACTAACACTACAAGTAAATTTGTACCAATACGTGCGAAAACTTCATTACACTAGAAATAGTGTTGGAAACTTAACTTAAAATAAAGTGACCCGAGAAGAAGCAGCAAACCGAAATAGACCTATCACCACTAAAGAGATGGGGGTCAGCATGCGAAAGGCCGTCTGTGTTATATTTTCAATTTCCAAAGGCATGGATGGTTTTATGGGTGACTTCTACCAGTCAATTGAGAGATCATCCCATTTTATAAGGAATTTTCCAGACAATAAAAAAGGAAAGAACTCATTTTATGATACGAGTCTAATGTGGATCCCAAGTCAGGCAAGGACAGTATAAGAAAGAAAAATTGTCGGTCAGTATAATTGGTGAGCACGGATTAAACATTTTTTATAACATTAGCAATTCAAATGCTGTAATGTCCTAAAAAGATTATGTATGACCAAATTATGCTTTCTGTAGGGGAAAAGGATGTGCTAACATCGGATGCTATAATTCACTCATAAAATTCACATCATTGTCAGGATATGAACGCAATGAAATTGTTGATGCAAATTGTTAGGAATAATTTTTTTTTTTTTTAAATTTGATGCCATTCTTAGAAAAAGTTCTGAGAAGACCCTGAGTAGAGAGCTTTCTGAACTCGACGTGGGTCGTCTTTAAAAGTCTTCAGCAAGCATTCTGCTTTAGGGGGATGTGCTGGGCACTTTCTCTTCAGAATGTGGGACAAGTCAAGCGTACTCCTGTAGAGTGGGACAGGAAAAACAAATAAAACTCAGAAGAAAATAATAGACATTATTTAATCCATGACCTTGATAAAATTCTCATTAAAATTCTTGTAAGATTTTTCATAGAATCAGGCAAACCAAAATCAAAATGTGTGCACTCAGCATGAGCAGTTTGTGAGACCCATGGACTTAAAGCCTATAAAGATGAGAGCAAGAGGGTAGAAACGCAGCCCATCAGGAAGGTGCTAGCTAAAAGCCTGGTGCGCCAACTCTAATAATTTAAAATGAAGCTTAAGACAAAAATGTTGTTCTTTGTGCTGGTCCCACCCCTCCCCCCACACGTGCTGAGCTGGCCACCGAGACCGAGTGTGGTGGCACGAGCCTGTAACCCCATTGTTGGGGACGCTGAAAACAGGAGGATCACCCTGAGTCTGAGCTGCACAATGAGAGCCTGGACCAAACACATTTTTTTTAAAAAAAGTGTTGCTCTTAATTGGGAGAGTTGTTGCATAATTCCGATAATTTAACATATAGGAATGAATTTGTTCTATAAATTTAAAACTGTGTTAAATAAAAGGATCATTGCATAAAGCAGTACTTCTTTAATCAAAAGCTATTTATTTATTTGGTACAGGGTCTCACTACACAGCCTGGACTCCTAGCGATCCTCCTGTCTCAGCCTCCCCAGTATTGAAATTAGAGGCTTGTGCCACCATGTCCAGTTCCAGAGCCAGCACAACTGGGGTTCCAGGGATCAAACCCGGGTCCTTAAGCTTGTCAGGCAGGTGGCGGGACCCCTGAGCTATCTCCCGGATTAAAGCACTATTTCTGCCTTTCAAAGAAATCTAGCGGACAGAATGGATGTATGTTTAATAATATAATGAAGACAGATCAAAATTACAACAAGATATAGCAACATGCCACGTGCATGCTGTTTTAATAAAATAACCTCCAAATAGATGGAGAAATGACCTAATAGGCCTACTGGGGAAAATGGTCGTCCACCCTTCTGGAAGAATATTTTAATGGTTTCCGTGGATAGGACAAGCAGAAGAAAAATTAGCAGAGCTAGTTGAAACCCCCTGAGTTAGGGTCGGGAGCCAGCAGGTAAGGAACTTGCTCCAAGTGTACCTTAAGAAAGATCATACAGCGGACCATCAGGAGACTCTCAGTGTATAGCCAACACTCCTTCCTCTCTCTCTCTCTCTCTCTCTCTCTCTCTCTCCCTCTCTCCCACCTCCCTACACATACACACATCCCTATATATGTTCACCATCATGTAATTAAAGAAAATTAGCATCCATGTTTAGAAATTGAAATACTATTGTTAAATAACCCCTGGATTAAAACTGATATCTGAAAGGCTGAGGACCCAGAATGGATTTTCAAGACCACTGCTCATCTTAACCCTGAGCTTGCGCTTCTGGCGTGGCAAAAAACATAAAAAGTAGGCAACGTGTGAAACACAGCTACTTAAATATGTTAAAGAAGAAAACGAAGCAGGCCAGTCGTGTGGTCATACCCCCCAAAATGGGAGGGCAACTGACAAGGGGTGGTTGAGTGGCTTTAGGGAGCCCAGGCCATAGTCAAGCAGAGCTACCTAGCAAGCTGTGAAACTTGGACCCAAACTGGGGGTAGCAGGAGGAGGTTCAGGGAAATCACTACCTATAAAGAGCAACGGGGTACAACTGGGGGCCGGGTGAGAGGTACATGTAGGGAGCCTGTCAGTCCTTGCCCGGTTCCCATCCATGCTCAGGCAGCCCCTCCCAGCCCCTCTGGCCACGCAGGTCAAGACCATCACAGCGGCACCCCGAAACCCAGGACAGCCACACTCCCATCTGAGCTGCCACCCTCAGAGCGCACTGTGGAGCTCAGAGTCTGCATGGAGCGGGGTTAGTCACCAGCTCAAACACAGAGACATTCTCCAGGGGTGTATCACAGAGCTCAGAGAGCACGTGGCACTCTTGTCAGTGCCCAGGATGGATCCCAAAGCCAAGCTCACAGGTAAAATGACGCCAAAAAGCAACAAGAAGATGGGGATGAGTGTGCGCTAGTGGAGCTTGAGATTGGTGTATTACAGCATCGCACTATGCCCAGACTTAAAGGCAGGGGCAATATACGTGAATTAAATGAAAAGATAGGAAATCTTAGCAGAGAAATAGAAAGGACTCTTAAAATGGTAAAGCCCAGGACCTTAAAGTAGAAATCATGAAAGAAAAAGTTCACGGGGTGTACAACAGAATAGAGGCAACGATCTAGGAAACTGTCAAGATAAATCAAGGACAGCTACAAGAGAGAAGTAAAAGATTTTTAAAATGAGCAGAAACTCCGATAACTGAAGACATTCTCAGGACCTGTTATATCCACACTTTCGGAATTCCAGGAAGAGAATGGAGAGACATGTGGATGGAGACTGGTACTTCAACATTCAGGGGGCAAATAACTTTTTAGGTCCAGTATTTGAAAGACTCAAATTTACTGATTTGAGAATTTCAGGAAATTGTAAAAAAATACTATGTGCAAACACATCAATAAAATTTCTGAAAAGCAAACACAGATTAGGAGAAAATCTTGAAAGCAGCTAGAGAAAAATGACATACGGCATCATGAGGAAAAATTACACATAATGACGCTCTTTTCATCAGGATTGGCAGAGGCCTGGAAATCGCATCTTAACAACCCCAAAACGCCTGTGGGGGTTGGGGGGGGGAAGCAAGCCAGAAATTGCGGGCTTCAAAGCAGCCTTCATACAGGAGAGCAAAGCATCGTGTTTTTGATACACACAAAGGAGGACCGGAAGAGGCACATGGGCACTCCTTCTCGAGGCTCAAAAGATCATTTGAAATATTAAAAGACTATTTTTTCTTTTAGATGAATATCTAAAAGATATTTGGTTAGCATTATGCAAACCAAAATGATTGCTTTTGCTTTAAGGAGTCTGTAATATTCAAGGGTGCAATACACACACAGCAGCTATAAAATAAATGTTGCGCTGAGAAAAAAACAGAGTTTCTGTGCCTAAAAAATGTCTTGACTTTTGGAAGAGTTTGATTTTTGAGATGGATGGAGAGGTGCTGAATTTGGCAACCCCGAACTCTAGTTTCGGCAACCCCAAAGAAGACAAAGGAGAAGTTAGAAGCAAAAGGATGATGAAAATTAGGCACTACAAGGGATTTTTAAAATAGAAAAGAATGAGGGGCAGAAGAGCAAAGACAAGATGATTCACAAAAGACAAAAGCAAACCAGCCAGGGGACAGGTGTCACAGCAGACACGTCACTGTGCTGGTGGCCAAAGCCTCGGCTGAAACACGGTGTCGGAGTGGGATGCTAAATGCAAGAACAGGGCTATCTTTTGCCTCCGAGAGATACACTGCAAATTTAAAGACAGGAAAGTGGGGAGTGGTAGGCGGAAGGCTCGGGTACGTTGTTTAAACGATAAGCGTAAGGAACCTAGAGCAGCTGTGTTAACAGGTAGGCCAGGCTTCATCTGCGGTACTACAATCAAGAACATTAGACAATAGGAAAGGGATCAATTTTAGGAAGCAGTAACACTCGTCTGTAATGACCAAGTGTTTAAAAACATGAAGCAAACATTAATAAAATTAAAAGGATAAACCTCCAATTCCACTATGCAAGTGGGAGAATTTAATACCTGGGCCTCAGCAACTCAGACACTGAAAAAAGGAAGATACACAGAACTGAATTCAGAGATAGGAAACATTTTATCAAATGAACATGCAAAAATGCAAAAATTCACTGAAGTAGTTTAGTGTCTCCACTCACAGCTTTTACCTTTCTCCAGGATTCACTGAAAAACTGACAAGATTTCAATCAAGACAGAGGTTTGAGAAGTGCCACCACCTAGCCTGCCCTGCCTCACACTTACACAGCCCTACACCTGACCTGTAAAAAATGCGTGTCTTTCCAGTTGATGAGGTACATTTATGATTGGCCATGGTCACGCAGTGGGCCATAAGACACAGCTACAGTAAATTTTAAAATATTAACAATACTCTGTATGATCACAATAAATTTAATTTAAAACATCACTGGCCCTGCAACACCTAAAAAAAAGGCCCCAGTCCTTGGAGATTAAATAGCTATTTATTTATGTATTTATTTATTTATTTTTTGAGGAACCAAGAATTGAACTCAGGCCCTTGCACTTGCCAGGCAAGCACTTATTCTACTGAGCTATCTCCCCAGACTTAAAGAACAGTTTAAACTGGTGTGGCGGTGCGCACCTTCCCAGCACTGGGCAGGCTGAGGCAGCAGGATCACTGAGTTTGAGACCAGCCTGAGCTACAAAGTGAACCGGAGGCCAGCCTGGGCTGCATAATGACACTTTTTTTTTGTTTCAAACAGACAAAGAAGTAAATAATAACAATTAATGGGCGCACTCTCCCCCCACCCCCCAAAAAAAAGAAAGAAAGAAAAGAAAACCAAAGAAAGTAGAAAAATCTTTTAAATGAACAATAATAAAAATACAACTGATGGAAACTGGGTCGCAGCAAAGCCAGTTCTGGGAGGAGAGCAGGGGAAGCCCGGTGCTGGGAGCTGGGGCAGATGAGGGGAACATGGGACAGGGAAGCCTGGCCCCAGGGCCTGGAAAGCAAGGGTTCAGCAGATCCGCGGTGCAGGGAAGGAAGGACGAAGAAGAGGACACAGAGCCGTACCGCGGGCAGGGGATCGACCTGGGCGAGGAGGGCTGTACAGACGACGTGTGGGCGCTGGGGCACCTTGGGGTCCCCACCGTGTGTGGTCGCCATAACCCATGGTCAGATGGGATCCCAAGCCTGGGGCCTTGGCGGCAGTGGTCTGCTGCAGAAGCCTCACACTGTAGGCCAGAGAAGGCCCCCAGGAGGAGCCCAGCTGGTCCACCCCGAGCTTGGCCTCCCAGCCTGCGGGACAGGGGCACAGGGTTCCTGAGCATCTGGTCCCCACCTGCAGGCTCCCGTGGGAGCGCAGGCTAAGCCGGCCAGGGTCTCTGGGCTGTGCTTTCTGGGCACTGCTGGGCAGTGAGTCGCCTGGGAACCAGTCCACCCCATGCCCCGAGGAACGCTTTCTGAAACACGCTTTTGTTTTCAGCAACCCTCTTCCAGTCATTCGCTTTGTGTCTCACTGTGTCTGCCCCATCTTGTTACTGAGTTCATTCGGGCCCCTGTTTTCTCAGTATCCCGGGTGGGAGCTGCCTCGGCCCCTCAGACCTGGCCTTCCGCTCAGGGCGGCCCCCAGCGCTGTTTCCTGCGGGCACTGCCCGAGGTACCATCTGCTAATTCTTCTCAGGTTTGCTATTTCTTTTTTTCTTATCACAGTAATTAGCATTTGGTTCTCATTGTTTGTTCCTGTTTAGATGCTTCAGGTCTTCTCTTCCAGCTCTTCATAAAATAAATCTTCATTTACTTGTGCATGGTGCCACCCCACGGTGCTGAGGAAAGAACTTGGTCCTCCTAGTTGACCACCCCGGGCCTCTGTGCACTCTCCCGGCCTCTTGCAGCCTCTGTTCTCCGTGGCAGTTGACCAGGCTGCAGCTTCCAAACCTGCAAGGCAGCGCATGGTATTTGCCTTTCATGTCTGGTTTCTTCCACTTAACATAATATCCTGCTGCCCCATCCCTCCTACTGCTGTAGGGGTGAGGGGCTTTACTCTTCCGGAGGCTGAATGATATCCTAGTGTGAACAAATATGCATCCAGCGATCTGCTACTGGCACTGGGTTGGTTCCATACCTTGGCTATTGTGAGCGGAGCTCTCTGAGGTTGATTTGCTCCTCTGGAGTGATGCCAGCAGTGGGAGAGCTGCACCACATGTAGATCTATTTTTAGTCTCCACACTGTTCTCCACAATGGCTGTGTTTGTTTGTTTGTTTATTTTATTAATTTTAATGAGAAAGAAATAACAATGAGACAGTTTCAAAACCCAGTAGGACAGTTACAGTAATTAATGCATTGCATGTTGTAGTCTTCATAGTAGTTGTTCAGAGCGCAAGATGCAGGCAAGCTGTTGGCTATGCCCAGTTGCATTTCTGCCAACAAGGATGCCAACACACTGTTCCCGTTCCTCTCCGCTTCTTCACCAGCCCTTCCTTGTGGCAGCCAAGCCAGCTGGGCGAGATGATACTGTTGTTGTGGGTTGCCTCTCGTGTCCCCGATAGTTTAGGACACGGAGCGCTGCTTCACGTCTGTATAGCCACTGGTGTCTCCTTTTAAGATGTCTCTCTTCAGATTGTTTGCCTGTTTTCAGTTGGGTTAGGTGTCTTTTTTGCCATTGAGTTTTCTGCAACACTTACTGTTATGGTTTATATCTAGTTGTCCCCCCAAAGCCTCATGCAATCATGGGGTGGGGACTTCTAGAGTTGAGACTTGACTCATGATCCACTGGGATTATATATTTTAGTACTGATGGAACTATGGGTCTGAGTACTGCTGGGATTGTGGGTGTGGCCTAAGGTGGACAGGCTGAGGCAGAGAGTCTGAATGTAATATAAAGAGAGACAGAGAGACAGAGAGACAGACTCCTGTTATTGCTCTCTGCTCTCCTAGTTGTTCAGTTGCCTCTGTCATCATACTGTTGCTATTCCTCCACCATGAACTGGATGCTCTCTGCCCTGTTCCACTCAGCCTTGGGCCAGCTGAATATGGACTGAAACCTCCAGCATCTGTGAGCTAAATAAACCTTTCCTTCATTCATTTTGAGTGTCAGGTATTTGTCTCAGCAACAAGTAAAAAGTAACTAAGACACTTACACATCCTGGATACCAGGTCTATGCAGAGAAGCACCTAGCAAGTAGTTAGCAAGCAGTTTCTCTTCCCCAGGGTTCTCCTCACCAGACAGCTTGGGTTCTTTGCTGCGCAGAAGCTTGGCGGTTGATGCCTTGCCCTGGGCTGTGTTTGTCATTGCTGAGGATTCTATCCAAGACATCGCCATCGGGGTGATGTTCTGCAGCGTTCCCATTTTCCTCTAGTAGTCTTCTGGCTGCGGACCTCACATTTTGGCCCTGATCCTTTGTGAGTTAGTTTATCTGCAGGGAGGGCAGGGGATGGAGCTCCAGTCTTCTGCCATGGTCAGCCAGGTTGCAGAGCACAACTGTTGCTCAAAACTCTGCCCTTTCTCCTCAAGGCTGGAATCATTGTTGAAAATCAGTGGGCTAAAGAAGCACAGGCTTGTCCTTGATGTCTGCTGTGTCCTCTTGGTCTCTTTCACACCAGCTCAGTGTCACTTTGTTTAGTGCACATCTGTG
>PVKN010019282.1:0-16430 GCA_004027915.1 Capromys pilorides | reverse complement strand
CATTTAGAAGGGTTTGGAGGAATGAATTGGTTTCAGTTGAGGTGTTTTGTTTTAATGTTTAGATCTTTAGTACATTTTGATTTAGTTTAGTGCATGATGATAAACTAGTTTTAGTCTTCAGCATGTGGAAAGTCAGTTTTTCCAGCACCATTTGTTAAAGAGGCTATCTTTCTACCAGTGAAGATGTTTGACTCCTTTGTCAAAAATAAGGTGGCTGAGTGTGCTTGGAGTTGCACTTGAATCTTCTGATCTGTTCCAGTGAAATACAGTTCTTTTTTGTTTTGTTTTGTTTTGTTTTTAAACAGGACTATGTTGATTTGACTCCTTAGATCTGTAATATAAGTTCAAGCCTGGAATTGTGCTGTTCTCTGTCTAGTCTTGGTTGCCCAGAATTTCTTTTGCTATTCTATATCTCTTTTGGTTTCAAATGACTTTTAGGATTGCTTTCTCTAATACTGTGAGATATGCTACTGGAATTTAAACATTACTAAGTTTATTAGTTTTAGATATACATAATGATCACATTCTCTATGATGGCTTTAATCTACAAGAACAGATGGAAATCTCACATCACTGTGTTCCTACAAGATATAGTTATTTCTTTTCAGCTTTCCTTCCCTTCTGTGTCTTTCTCAGATTTAATTTGTCCACCCCACTGCTCATATGTTCTCTAGGAACAGAGATCAGCTTTATTTCACACAGATTCTATCTGTGCTTTCCTTCTCAGTGTCCAGGTTCCTACCTCGGATGCCATTGTCTGCAGCTTTGAAACAAAGTCATTGGGCCAGGGCTGTAGATCTTGCCCCTGGCCTCTGACTCGGTAGAAACATGAGCTCATTTGCACCTCAGTTTGGTAAAAACCCATGCTATTCTTCCTCCTGGGGATGATTGTCCACACTTGCTGTAGGGTAAAGGAAAGTTTCCTCATGAGAAGGCTACACTCAACAGTAAACAAATCTAATATATAGAGCCCTACCCCAAATATCATTCCTACATTTAGACCTTTCTGAGTTTTTGGTCTCCTAGGAGTTGCACTCTTAGAGTGTGAATTAAATAACCATTTAAGTGATGCATGATGTGTTTGTTGCATAGCAATCTGACTGTGAGTCCCAAAGATCAGCCTGTGTCTTGCAAGTGTGCATGTGTGTGTGTGTGTGTGTGTGTGTGTGTGTGTGTGTGTATGTGTGTGTGTGATGGTGCACAGGCATGATTTCCTGAGGACAGCTGTGAGGATGAGCTATCTGCGGTGAGGAGCAGGCAGCCTCTCCCTCCATCACTTCATGGAATTCGCTGGCCTGCAGCCAGGGAAACTTCCTTCTTCAGACACTCTCTTCGAGAGTAGGTTATTAAAGCTATAAACCCAAAGCCATAAATAACCTTCCCAAGTCTCAATAAATCTGTAAGTCACATGAAGCCTGCTACTTTTGAAAAGGGCCCAATTCCCTGGAAATCACGTAGCCAGCAATAAGGGCAGGATCTTCCCTAGAATCACATAATGGTCTCCCGTCAGGCTCTTGTCAGTTCCCACTCAGAAGACAAAACAGTGGCCAAACAGATGCCATGGTCTTGATCGGTTCAGGCATCAGCATAGAAAGTTCGTTGTTTCCTTCGCTCTTAGAACCTGAATTTCTGTTGCCCACAAGCCATTTTTCTTGAAGACTTTCATTCTCAACCTCAGTGCAAGGATAGGAAACAGTGGCAGTATACGCCACAAGAGTGAGATAAATCCACTTTTTTGTTTTCTATTTCACTGACATGCAGCAACAAGCGTGGGGACAACAGTCACCAGACAGTGCTGGCTTGCTCACTACTGAGAACCAGGGATGCTTTCACCGAGTCTAGCATTCAAGCCCACTGCTGCCCAAAGCTCAGGGAATATGAGTGATTCCACAAGTGTGCATGGACTTTCTGAATGGAGAATTGGCTCAAAGTGAACAGCTCCCAGAGCAGCTTACCAGGCTCCCAGCATAACTGTTGGTGGGAACACTATAGAGTATGTCAATGCCAACTTATAAGTGAGGGGCACAAATCCTCAAAGTTTCCAAGTTTAATTTTTTTGAAATATCACAGATCATTTATTCACTAATGCATTGATTTAATAAATGCATACTGAACTCTTTGTGCCTGGGATCTGGAGACCCAATGATTAAGGAGGCCCTCAGATATGTAGATCTCTGTTCAAATAACATTCTGTATAGAAGACAGAAGTCACCAGAAATCATCCTGTTAGCAGCACCTGCAACCTGATCTCACATCATTCCATGAAATAAATATTGCACAAATCGGGCATAGTGGCACATGCCTGCAATCCCAGCACTCCAGAGTCTGAGGTAGAAGGATCATTGTGAGTTCAAGACCAGCCTAGGCTACAAAGTGAGCTCAAGGCTAGCCTGAACTTCATAGTGAGATCCTATCTCAATTTTATGGTTTGTGTCTAGTTGTCCCCTTAAAGCCTCATGCAGTTATGGGGTGGGGACTTCTAGAGTTTGAGACTAACTCATGATCCAGTAGGATCGTGTGTTTTAGTACTGCTGGGATTATGGGTGTGGTGTGAGGCAGACAGCCTGAGGTAGAAAGCCTGAATATAAGAGAGACAGAGAAACAGACTCTCTCTGTTGCTCTTTGTTGCTCTGGTTGGTCGGTTGCCTCTGTTGCAATTGTTGCTGTTCTGCTGCCATGAACTGGATGCTCTCTGCTCTGCTCCACTCAGCCTTGGGCCAGCTGAATATGAACTGAAACCTTCAGTAACTGTGAGCTAAATAGACATTTCCTTCTTCCATTTTGGATGTTGGGTATTTGTCCCAGCAAACAGAGAAGAGTAACTGAGACACTCAAAAAGACAATAAATAAGTAAATAAATAAATAAATAAAAATAAAAGTAAATAAACACTGTAGAGCCCATGGGAGTTGGCCTCTCTCTAGATCTCTGCCCAGAGACCTACAGCAGGGCCTGTGCAGGCAGCTCTGGGATAATTCACACACTCAAATGGGCTTGCTGGCTCTAAATGATGTTGATTTTATTGGTAGTAAATTAAGAAGATTCCCTGGTATCTGCAGAGAAGTGTGAGGCAGCCTGGCATTCAGGAGCAGGAGAGGTGCTTCTTCCCTGGTCTGAGTGTGGTACAGATGCCAGTGATCATGTTGTTCCCTGCCTCTGAGGAGTTCTCCTGTGGTGTGGAATGTCCCTTTCACGGTGCCTGTCAGGAACGTGACACACTGAAGTGTTGCAGGTACTTTAAGGCATTGTGTGGCAAAACAAAAACAAGTGGTTAGTGTTTGATCCACTGAGAGAGCAATAAATACAAATATATAATTATGAAGTTGGATATTGATAGTCCTGTAAAGTCATGTAAGAATGTTTTGAAAGATTCTTTTTGTTGGATTTAACAGATCAGATATTTGTAGAGACTTTGGCACTCAGATGTCACAATCAGAAGAGGGTCTCATTGGCAAGAAGTGATGTGACTTCCAGGAAGGCTGTGACCTCCAAGACTGGGCACACCTCAGATCCAGCACATTGCCTGCTATGCAACCATGTATGTTTTCTACACAAAAGAATGAGTGAGCAGCTGACTCAGCCAGCAAACTGTTGCTAAGACAACACCAGGGGTCAATAGCATGAGCAGGCAGCTGCTAAAAGCAAAGCTCTTCGAGTACGAACCAGGCCAAATTCAAGCCAAGTTTCCTCTCCTCTGGGCACTGGGAACTCACAACAAGAATCAAAGAAGATACTGGCTCCCTTAGGAATTTGAGGTTTGAGACAGGGTGGCATCAGGGACCTTGGGACTGGGAAGAGCCAGCCACAAGGGCTGTGTCTCTTTCCCTCTCCCCAGCTGTGTCCTGCACTTTCCAGTGTCCAGTGAGGGCCTCTTCAGCTTCCTGTCCCCTGTCACTTGGGCAGACAGCAGTGAGTGGCTCTTTTCCACAAGACCCCAGCCCAGGCCTTAATCATCCCATGTGGGTATTGTTTGTTTTCTCAGCCCTCCCGTCAGGATGCAGCCTGCTTAAGCGAAACAGGATGGATTGGGTATGGCTCCAGACGGGTGTTTTCCTTCTTTCACACCTCCTTCCCCAGTGCCTGTCTCTTTGGCCTTTCCCACCACTTCTCTTGCCATAGACCTCTCACCACGTTTCTCTCTTTCCCCAGAGCCACTCTGAGAAGCCTGAGCTTTGGAACGGCTTTGGGGATCCCAAGAAGAACGGAGGCTGAGGTGTCATGGCCTCCTGGCCTCTCATTTCCCTGTGACTCCAGGGATTTACACAGCTCTGGGCCTTGTGTATGCACCTGTGTAGTGGCATTGCCAGAGGCTGGCTGCGGAGGCTGCTGGAGGGAGCGTAAGGAAGAAGAGGCCAGAAGCTCTTGGAAGCGGCACACCCCAGAAAGAAGGCAGTGTGGTGTACACATGCTTTATGGCTACTGTTGAGACGAGGCAGAACGATCAGGGGTTCGCTGCCCAATCACATCTGTCTTTTCTCCTTCCCTTCCCTGTTTCCCCTCCAAGGTGCCCACTGCTGAGTCTGGCTTTCTTTTCTTTGAGGACCACCACTAGAGACACTGTTGTTGCTTCTCCTCCTTCCTACACACCAGGCCATTCGCAGCGGCAGTAAGATCCAGAGATCTTCTGCTACAGATGCGTACCTTCTCTTTTCCTCTCCTCCTGGTCCCCATGGTAGTGACCTTGGAGGTGATGTCTGCTCCAGGGATGGGGGTTAAGCAGAGACAGTGACAGAACTACTAACCTCAATGCTCTTGTAGCTACAAGAGTTGGATAGCTCCATGCTGTTGTTCCTGGATCATTCAGCTTTACTCATCTTTCCTTTTAGAGCCAGCAAAGAAGTCTACAGAGCTGTACTCAGCAGGGCTGAAATGCACTTGTTTCTGCTGATACTGTCTTGCTCTTACTAAAGAAAGATTTGGGTGTCAAACTTGAGAGTCAGACTATGCCTTCTTTGTATCTACCCATTGTTCTGAAGTCTTCTCATGTCTCCTGTCAGGCCCACTGTCCATAGCAAACAGTGACCTTCCTCTACCAGGTTGTTGCTCTGGGTGTAGCCTGTGGATGGGGCAGGTACCACAGCTGGGCTGTGGGGCACACTTGTGTCTAGGCTTAAGCAGACTTTCCACGCTCCTTGGAGATTTTAGGTATCATAGAGTCATACAGCTGTCTTATCCTTTACAAATCAGAATATTAAACACATCCAGATCCAGACTATTATAAATACTCGCCATGTTTCAGTCACATCTGCCCCCTGCCACACTAGCGTGGGGCTGCTGAAAACAGAGAAGCAAGAAATCTTCTTTATTTTGGTGATAATAATTATAATGAGGATACTGAGGACATTGCTGCATTGTAGTAGACAGAGAGAGAGAGAGACAGAGAGAGAGAGAGACAGAGAGAGAGAAGCTAGCTGTCTTGCTGTATTTGAATCTCATTTCATAGCCATCATAGCTATAGGGTAATAAACATTTCAGTGCCAGACCATGAACATATGGGGAGGGAAGTCTGGTTTATTTATCTCTATATTCCCTGTCTTTCTCACAGAACCTTGCCAAGAATGTACATCGACCAATATTGTTGTGAACTTTGCACATCAAAAGGTCTCCTAGGCACCCATTGTGAAGCAAAAGAGCTGCGCCTCACTGTGGCTGGAAAGGCGGAGCTTCCTGCATTCAGGTTCACATCAGCTGTGGACTTGCAGCGAATCCTCCCTCCACGGTGGTGCGTGACCACTGAAGTGTCAGTGAGAAGCCATCAAGGAAAGACTCGAGTACCTACCTACTGGTAACCCAGGGTTTTAAGAAGAAAAGAAAAAAAAAAAAAAATTAATAGAATTTAGGCAGTGAGGCCGGGTATGGTGGCACATGCCTGTAATCCCAGAACTTTGAGAGGCTGAGGCAGGAGGATCGATGCGAGGTCGAGACCATCCTGGGCTACAAAAGTGAGCTCAAGGCCTGCCTGAACTGTATAGTGAGACCCTTTCTCAAAAAAAAAAAAAAAAAAAAAAAAAAAATTAGACAGTGAATAGTTCTCAATGGTGTAAGAAGTAATGGGTATCACAAGAAGGGCTTGGTTAGCTTCTGGAGTTTGAAGAGACTTCTTTAATTTTAATTTTAATTTTTATTTTGTGGAATTGGAGATTGAACTCAGGCCATTGTGCTTGCCAGGCAAGCGCTTATTCTACTGAGCTATCTCTCCTGCCTTCTTTCTTCTTTCCTTTCTTTCTGTCTGTTCTTTCTTTCTTCCTTTCTTTTATTCTTTCTTTCTTTCTTTCATCAAGCAAGGCAAATTGTACAGGAATGAGGCACAGATGTATTTGAAGAAGCAATGGAAAGCCAGGCTCAGAGACAGCCTGTGCCACCAGCTACAGGAACTTCAGGTGAATGATTTTCCTGGTTGAATTTTTTTCTGCATTTAATGCTAGGCAAGGTGATTTCCCTTAGTATTAAATGACAACTGTTAGACTCTAATTTCATAACCGATGACATAGTGTTGTGAAAACTATAAACATAAATATTTCATCTACATTAATTATGTTGCAAATCATTAAAAATACCAAAAAAAAATAAAAAATAAAAAAAAAAAACAAAAACAACAACAAAAAAAAACCACCTTAAACACCATATTGTTTTCCTTATAGAAGTCAAGACTTTTTTGGGTTGGAAGGTAAAAAAGTTGTAGCGATGTTAACATGGTTGGTTCTGTCTTCCACACAGCTTCTCCACTGAATTATCACCCATACCCAAGGAACACTGCTACCTTGGTTATCCCAGTAATGAACTTTATTTTATTTGGTCTTTTTGAAACAGGGCCTCCCTGTGCAGTTCAAGCTTGAGCTCAGACCTTGAGCTTACTTGTAGGCCAGGCTGTTCTCAAACTGCCAAGGATACTCCTGTCTCAGCCTCCCAAGTGTTGGGATTACAGGAGTGGGCCACCATGTCTGGCATAGTAAAGGACTTTAACGTAGTTATTGGTTATAAGTTGCTGACTGATTCCCACAACTTTATCCACAATGTATGGATCTTGAGTAGATCTGCTGTGGGTCTTACCTTGGAAATCAATAACTTATCTCCTCTGAGATCTATGTCTTAGAAAATGGCATTGGGTTGGTGTGGTTGAGCTCTCAGGACTAACTGTTCCCACGACCTTCCACAGAATGTCTCTTCATTTTTCATGCTCCTTGTAAGTGCTTCATTATAATGACACAAATTACAGTGGTCTTGTTCTTGGTGTTCATAGTACTTTGGTAGCCTATAAACTGCCTTCACATGCACTTTCTTCATTAATGTTCCTTATAAATCGTGGATGTAGCTTTCAATCTTCATTTGAGGGATAATGGAAGAGTGACTCAAGGAGCAAAAGGAAGTGGCTGTGGCAGCATGGCTCACATTGGCAGTGCCAGAACTCAGAGCAGAGCACCCTCTTATAGAAGCCAGCACCTCTGCCACACTCATACTGATGCTGAAAGAGCTGGGCCTCTGGCAGATTTAAAATGGACATCAATGCATTAATATCTTTAAGCACTTTAATTAGTCCTTATAGGAAGGAAAAGAAACTATTTGGTCACCCAAATAGTCTGCAGATTCCAAATTCAAAAACTAAATCTGTTTTAGATCAGAGATAGGGTGATGGCTCCCCTTGGCCAGGAAATGTCAATGTCAACGGTGAGCCATGTGGCACAGGGCTGCTCAGATAGCTCCCAGCCTGTGAGGAAATGGAACTGCGTGAGGTATGCACACCCCACACCTATAGCAAACACTCCCACGGCCACCAGTGTTGGATTCAATTAAACACTGAATTCATCATCTTTAGCAAGGGAAGAGAACAGCAAACGGTTGCTCTCTCATGGCTAAACACCCCTCAGATTTGCTGGCCTTTGATTTATTGGAAGAAACCTGCTGGGAAGAACATACTGTGTAGCTGATTAATGTCAGCTTCTGTCATCAGTTTCCACTTAGATTCTTGGCCAAGACTGACATCTCCCATAAGGATCCAGAAGAATTTGAAGGCTGATCCAAGAGCTTTACTGGCATGGGATTTGCAGAATGTAGTGTTTGCAAAATAAGGAAGATGAATGGAAGTGGAATCCCATGTTCTCCACTGGACTTGTTTCTTTAATTCGTTTCTCCAGAGGCCCAGCTCCATGCCAGGACCACACCAGCAAGGCGACTGGGGGAACTGTGTTCTCAGGCTCCCATACAGATGTCTTGCATTTCCTGTGTTCCTTATGTCTTCAATGCTGCCTGCTTGGAGGGTATCAGAGCAGGAAGAGGTCTTCAGAGGAATGCCATGCAGCTCCATCAGGCCCTCTTGGGGCCCTGGAGGGGAGCCTTTGGAGGGGAAACCACCAGGAAAATCAGGCGTGATCCTTTGCCCAAGGGAGATATGAGGACTCTTGGTGGCAGAGGTCAGTGATGCTCTCTGTGCATCCCAAGGAAGCACAGCTTCCAGGTGATAAATTGTGGCTCACATGCATTAGGGTCGCAGCAAGCACAGCCTTGTATAGGCATTTTCTTATATTTTAGGGTAGAGGTAGAGCCCCATGTCTGGTGTCTTATAGCATAGAGATAATTCTTATCCCTTTATCGTGCAAGGGCTCTAGAACTAAGTCATTGGTTTAACTAGACCCAGAAACATCTCATCAGTGGGCTTCTAGGTACAGAAAAAGTTCAATGGAGAAGTACAAATCTACCTGGTTACCTATAGATTTTTAGTTAATCATCACAAAATCTAATGCAATGACATATCGACACTTGCTTTGTTGTAACTCACAATCTCTGAGAATTAGGAATTTGGAAAGTGGGCTCCTAGACCCTTCCAACCTGAGGTCTCCCATTCAGGTACAGACAGGAGCTAGCAAAACAAGGGCTGCCATGGAGCACATGGGCATTTCTGCTTTTGTCTCTGAGTGCCTATCTGTATCTCTCTGTGTCTCTCTGTATCTGATTATGGGACTTTTCAGGGTGGGTTCTGAGAGGCTAAGGCAGGAGGAGGACAGGTTTAAGCCTAGCCTTGGCAGATTGGTGACTTGTAAAAGACTGTCTCAGAATAGAAAGAAGAGGAAGAAAAAGAGAGATGGGAAGAAAGAAAGGATAGGATAGCTGGAGCAGTACCTCATGGTGATGATACCAGATATCAGTTCTCAGTATTACACACAAAAACAGTGCAGTGTCTCCTTCTGGGCTAATGGCCTCCTCAGAGCAGGTGCCACCAGAAAAATCAAGCCGCAAGAGTACATATGCATGTCAGTCCAAAAGTGCTAAGATTAATACACTAGAATGAAAAGATTCAAAAAGAAATTAAAGTCACTTTTTCAAGACTTGGATCTATCTATCTATCTATCTATCTATCTATCTATCTATCTATCTATCATCATCTACCACTTGTCTATCAACCTACGTATTATTTATTTAGGGTTTGGTTTTTCTGAGACAGATCATGCTATGCAGCCCAGGCTGGCCTGGACTTCACAGTGATCCTCCTACTTCATTTTCTTTAGTGCTGGGGTTGTAGATGCATACCACCAGGCCCACTTTACCCTCTTATTTATTTTTTGCCAATCTGTCCGGATGACTTCTAAATTCCCTTTCACATCCATTCATGGAGAATTTTATCAGTATTGCTTCTAGGTGTTGCATCCTTAATACAAAATAGTTATAAATACTGTTGCTGTTCATTGAAATGTCAGACATTGTTCTACAACTTCACATGGAATAAATAATTTAATTGTTGTGAATATGCTAAAAAGCACTGTTCTTATTTTCCTTTCACACATGAGAAAACAGAAACAAGAAGATCAGTTGGTTTGTTGGGAATTGCGCCACTAGAAAAAACCAGAGCTGGGATGTGAATCAGGCTACCTAACAGGAGAGGTTATCCTTTGCCACATCGTACTAGCCTGCCTCCTTCAAAGAAGTCCAGTTGAGTAGCTTCACACCTAAGTCAAGGAGAATTTTCTGCATATTTGAATAATTATTACTGTCTTTGAGATAAGGTCTTACTATGTAGCTTAGGCTGGCCTAGAACTCAAGGAAATCCTCCTGCCTCAGTCTCCCAGGTGTTAAAATTACAGGTGTGCCTTGTCAGGCCCAGCTTGAATAAGTATTGGAATGGGCAAGAAACCCCATTGCCATAAATATAGACCTAGACCCACAGATCTATATGGTAGCTATCAACAGTGGTGTGGGTAGCCGTTCTGTCCAAGTGTCAGAGACAAAAGCGCATGTCTCAGGGGGCCCTGTTCACTGTGCACAGCTTCAGACATCCAGGCTGTGGTCCTCTCACTTTATCTCTCACTGTGTCAGCAATCAAAACACTCAGCATCTTAGCCAGCTAGAGAAGCCCTTCCATACCTCCTGCCATCAGGAATTCCTTTTGGAAACTCCCCGGCTACTGCCTGTGCCCATCTCGTGCATCCAGCATGTAGTGTGGCCTAGAGCAAATGGGACTGAGGCAGGATGAACAGAGTCCAAGCTAAACTGCTGCACAACTGTTGGATTTTAGGAAGTTGGTAGTCTTCATGTATCCAGACAATGGTAATAATTCATGTTTGGCCTCATGTGTGGAGCTATAGCAGGCAAATTGATATGGAAACTAGGATGGTGATCATGTGTACATGCCCAAGAGACGGTCCCAGCAAAGTAACCAAAGAGGACTGAAGTTTTATTCACAGAATCTGAGTCACCTTGAACAAGCCTTCCCTGCTCTGGGCTCCAAGCTCTGAGCCTACACCCAGGGTTCCTTCTGCAACTATGGGAGGGCCATCCTGCCCCTGAAGTTGCCTGCAGCCTGGTATGGTTTTACAGGTTGAGCACTCATTTTATCAGACTCTCAAAGAAGTCCAAAGCCACGGAAAGTGAAAGAATGAAGACAGCTGCTCATGCAGTTCATTTTTCCCCTAGCCTGACAGTTTATATCTCCAAGAATTTTAGTCCAATATGTTCTTGTAAAAGGCACAGCCACTCAATTTTTAAAGCTAGAAAGGAATCAACACAGAAGAGGAAACTGAATCCTGGAAGTGGGGGCAGGGCAGGTCTCAGATGTTAAAGGTTGGCAAGGGAGCCTACCAGGGACCTGGGGACATGGATGATCCCAAAGCCACCTGCCATTTCCTACTGATTATTTTTAATAGCTTAAGTATTTTGTTTGCAACTAAGCTTGTTTAACACTATATAATGAAAATGTACAAAGAATAACGTTACAGTTTTTAGTTAGATTTAAATCAAAGGCATTCATTAATAAGGAATCTTTGAATGTGAATATTCCAGAAATTTCTCTAAACCATCTGATCTGAACATCTGTCTCTGAATGTTGCCTTGCTTTGAAATGTATTGGCATATACTTGAGTTTAACTCAGAATCTTTCAAAATAAGCTGTAATTAAAATAACTATTCTATCTAGGAACAGGGTGAAGTATCAACAGCAAACCCTGGCAAAGTCCTGCCTTGCAGACAGAGGGTGTTTAGTAAGAAACCAGCCAAGTCTTGATTTGCATTCCTCCTTCGCTTTGCTGCAGGTTCATGACTCAGCTCCATACAAGGCTATGTGAGTGAGGCAAACAGGTACTCAGCACACTCCACAGCTGCAGGACCTGGAGAGCTGGAAGTCGGAGCTGGCCTCTGTGCTCCCGGATTAACCAGTGGAGCTGAAACTGTGAGTGAAAATCCTCAGGTGCCCATTGCATGTCGCCAGAGAACAAGAACTGTCCCTGGTGGTGGCCCCATGTGTGCTATTTGCACACTCGCTCTTAATTCTCATGGAACTTCCAAAGCGGGCTCCAAGTCTTGGCTTCAAACTCAAACTAGAGGACTCTGCCTGCAACTTCAATGAGAAGGAAGCTCATGAGCCGCTTGACTTCCTTCTGCTACCCAACACCTGCCCCGTGACTCCATCCCAAGGGACTGCGTGGTTCCCATGTCTGCCCAGCCCTGGCAACACCAATGCCAGTGCTGCTCTGGGACACCCACCTTGTCTGGAGGGAGGGCAGCCCCAGGGTGTTTGCATTCCCTTTGGGATTTATACCTGGGGACCTAGGAAGGCAGACTAAGAGCTATGAAGGCAAGGGAGTGGCAGGGCTATCACACAGTCTGCTGCCTGCTTCTTGGCCCCAGATCTCTCATTGTTTTTTGAAAACCTGGACTCCAGGAGCTTGGGCAATATTTAAAGTGTGTCCCTGCTCAGAGCAGCCCATCTGCCCAGGGTTTTTTTTTCTTTTAATAAGGCCACAGGGGCCATTTTCCTCCTATGTCCACTTATGCCATGGTCAAGGCCTGCAGAAAGGTAAGAGGACAGATTCTGCCTTCAAGGAGGTGAGCATCTAGCAGAAGAGAGAGGGTAAATATGTAAATAGCAGGCCAGAGTGAGTTGAGGCCAAATCCAGACTCCTTCAACCAGAAGTCAAGGCTTGGGCTCCAGCTTCGCCTCACCCTTCTCCAGACACTCATCTTCCCTGCATGCACAGCTTGCTGCCCCTGCTTGCCACGCCCCGAGAGAACTCTTCCTCTGCTCCCACGGGCTGTCTTGCCCTCTGTCTACTAACCTGAATTAGTAAAGAGCTGCTCAAGACTCATTTCATCCTTCCATTAACAAAGGGTCACCCAGAGCCTGGATGGCTACAGCAGGCAGCTCTCCTGAGAAGGACAGAGCCAAGCGGCCTAGGAGTGTGAGAGCAGGTTCAACTGGGTCACCCACACTCTCCAGCTCAACCAAGAGCCCCACATGGGAAAGACCTTTTTCCTTCCTATGCAGGCATTTTCCCTACCACCTCTTATCTCCCACAGTCCATCCTGGAGTACACTGTGGTACTCAGTGGCTTCTGCTAAGGTCTTGTCCCAGGTTCACTCAGGTTGCTCTTAGAAGTCATGTGGATGCTTTGCTGGGCTTCAAGCCTTTGGACAGCAGCGAGATTCTATCAGTCACAGCAACAGCCCAGCACAGAGCTCTCTCAGAGGTTATCTTAACACAGCAGACAGGTGGGATGCCAGTGCCTGCCCTAAATTAACCTTTGGGTCTCTTGTGCATGAGTCACTTTCCCTAAACCTCTAAATCTGCTATAGAATTGTTAGACATGTCTAAATCATGAAATTTTCTTCTTTCAACATTTTAAAAGTATTTTACTTTATTTATTTGGTATAGGATCTCACTACGCAGCTCAGACTCATAATAATCCTCCTGTCTCGGCTTCCCCAGTGCTGGAATTAGAGCCGTGTATCACTATGCCCAGTTTTGGGGGCTGGCATTGTGGGCCTGGAGTTCCAGGGCTGGCATGACATGTGATACCAGTGCTCAAACTCGGGATATTGTGCTTGCCAGGCAAGGAGTTAGGCCCCTGAGCTATCTCCCCACTGCCCTGAAGTATTTTTCTAACCTGAAGTGGAGCACATAAGAACTCCTTAGTTCTTTTTTCTGTCAGTGTTGGAGTGGCTAGTTTTCCCAATAAGACCAAGGAATGAATAACCTTGAAGAGATTATTTTCCCCAAAGATAGTAATCTGCAATTTAATATTACATTGTCATTCCTTGCAGTCGATAGTTTAAAAGAGCTGCCTGGAGAAGTTACTAATTTCCTGCACTCATTTATGATGGGAAGCTCAGTAGCTTGAATGCCTTTGTTTGTCTATGCATCATGCGCAGACGTCTTGACTAGAAACTGAAGCACATTCTAAGTGGTGATGGTGAGCATGCAGACTGAACTGGAGAGGGGTGATTTGACTGGGTTAGAGTTTATGGCGTTGCTGAAACACATGAGGGTTGATCTGGGCTTGGGCCAAGGTACACATAGTAAATGCACATTGTGCATAAGGCCTAGTGTTAGCCTTGTCATCTCCTTTGCTGCTTTGTCTGGTATACCTGGTGGGCAATAGAAGTAGAGTTAGTTTGTCTACATCCTATAGATCTATTCATCAATGGTGACCTGGTACATATTTTGTTCCTTCTAGTTGCTATGAACTGATGTGGCTCTTGGTAGTCCTGGGAAAAATGGTGAGCTGATTTAAAATACAAACAAGATAAAAACTCAAGTCAGGTGAAGTGGTCTCTTTCTGGATGGGAAAAGAGAACTGGACAATCACTGCAAGAGCGTTTATTTATACTTTTGCAAAGTTACAAGACATAGTTGCCTAGCAACTAATGACTAGAATTGTCTTAGGCAAGATGTTTTTCTCAATACCAAAGTTTTTCCAGGTTTAGTTGCTCTCTGCATGCACTAAGGCAGAGTATTTCAGTCTTGACTACACTGGCGTTTACAGTGAGATTAGTCTAAGCTCTGGAGAACTGTCCTATACAGTGAAGTGTTCAGTTGCATCACTGTCCTCTGCTCACTAGACAATACTAGTACATTTCCTTTGTGAAGACTGAACCACAAACTCCTCCAGACATTATTAACTATTTTCTCAAGGGTTAGGGTGTCTGATAATGACTGCATAAGGGAGGCTTGAGTCTGTGTAACCAGATCTCCCTGAAGGCAGGAGAGGGACCTGGTAACTTCTCACCTGGGTTCTAGGTCTGAAATCCAAGTTATCAAAAGCCAATGTATTTCAGTGTTCATTCACTTTAATTCCAAATTTATTTCCAGATAAAAAATGAAGAATTTTCTCATGCCTTTCATTTCAATGAATAATGAACAAGTTTTGAACTTTATAATTTGTGGGAACAAGGAAGTATATGAAGTTTAATTCATACGGATGACTTTTGTTTAATAGGATGACATTTAGCAATGTGTCTAAAACTTAGACTATTAATTAGAAAAATAAATACTAGTAGATAATTGCCTTTGACATGGCTTCACAAAAGTTACTTTTACCAATTTCCTAGATATCCTACCTGTTCTTTAACTCCTCCAATATCCCTCAGGGCACCTTAAATTGAAAAACTATGCTCAGCCAGGGTCATCACCTCAGCAGAGAAGCATGAAGGTCTTTTCTCCCCATGACCCTAACATGTTTCTCAATGGCCTCCCCACTGGGCCAAAATCCAGGAAGTTGAATAGGAGCTGCAAATGGACCCCTGGTTTCCAGGGCCAATGCTGTCAGTCACAAGCTTGTGTCCTTCAGCAGGACATGGAACCTTCCTGGGGCTTTAGTTCTTTCTCCCTAAAGTGGGGTGGTTAGTGCTTCCTGTCAGCACAATTAATGAAAGGATGATCAAGGGAGTTGCTTGGCACATACACACACACACACACACACACACACACACACACACACACGTATGCACACACTGTTGACTTTATCCAAGGAGTGATTAAACCATGACCGCAGAGGCCATACTACAATGCTTTTTCTGCAGTGAGACTATGTTCAGTTAAGACTGTGGGAACCCTGGTGTCCTCTCTTCTCACCTCCACTTAGGCTATCAGTGATAGAATTGTTCACACCAGTGTCCCCATTTGAAGAACAAGGCTGCAGAGCAGGCTCACCCCAGCACATTAGAGGGGGCACACTGGGCCAAGGACCAATTTCTTCCTGGATAGCCAGCTAGAGTTGAGACTCAGAGGCTGGTCTCAGTATTGTGGAAAACTGTGGTCCTCACAGTCTCAGGCCAAAGCCTCCCCTGGGTGAAAGGTCAGTCATTTTTAGCCTCCCTTACCAAGAGGTTATGGCTTAGAACTAGAATTCTCATGTGCTCAGAGATTGGACCTCAGGGGAATGACTGAATGATAAGGATGCTATATTCAGTAGTTGAGGGCTGTTAGAAGGGAGGTCCAGTTAGAGGTGGCCATGGGCATGACCTGAAAGGGTCCATCTTCTTCCCTGGATCCTGGCTTCTACTTCTGCTTTCTGGATACCATGCTTTGAGCATGTCTCCCCTGATCCCCTTCCACCATGCTGCTCCTACCTGTGGCCAGCCAACATGGACTGAACCACGAGCCAAAGTAAAGCTGTCCAGGGGCTGGCGAGATAGCTCAGTTATCTAAAGCACCTGCTTAACCAAGCTTAGGCAATCACAAGTAACCACAGGGACTACGGTTTGATCCCCAGCACCATGTGCTACAGTGGCCCCACCCCCAGGGCAGGCTGAGCTGACCATAAAGCAAATAAAGTTAAAAAAAAAAAAAAGTAAAGCTGCCCACCTTCCAGTTGTGGGAGGCAGACATGTGTTCTAGGGTTGGGGAAAGTGCCTAAGACACCATGCAGTGGCTTATAACATTTCTATGTATTCTCTCACAAGGCCACCTCACCCAATGGAAAATGTATTATCCTAGGAGCCAAAAGATCTTCTGTCACTTACCAGCTGTTTGTCCCTGAACAAGTACCTTGATCTGAGCCTTAGTTTCCCCATCTATTAAACCTGCCAAGAGACTGTTCTTTCTCTCCCCCTCTAGGGTATCATAGAAATAGAAAGAGCAACCATATAAATAAATGCTTTGAAAACTAAAAAGTAATCCATGTGGTCTAGTTATTTTTTTTAAAAAAATTCTTTCTTTCTTTCTTTCTTT
>PVKN010019281.1:0-16436 GCA_004027915.1 Capromys pilorides | reverse complement strand
GTCCTGAGATTGATTCCTGGTACCACCCTATTTATTTATTTATTTATTTACTTCTTTTGAGTCCTTATATTAGGGAGACTATATGATATTGGCATATGTAGGCCTGGTTTATTTCACTAATGAGTATATGTTCAAGATACATCCGTTTATATATGAAGTCTTCTAGTCTATCATTCCATATAGCTGAGTAATATTCCATTTTGTGAAAATACTACATCTTTTTCAACCATTCTTCAGATGATGGGCATTTTGGCTGTTTCCAAGATTTGGCTATCACAAATTGTGCTGCCATGAACATAGGTGCACAGATATCACTATGGTATGATGTTTTCAGTTCTTCTCGAAAAATTCCCAGTAGGGGAATAGCTGGATTGAATGGGATTTCTAGTTCTAGTTTTTTAAGGAGTCTCCACACTGCTTTCCATAATGGTTGCACTAGTCTGCATTCCCACCAGCAGTGGAGAAGTGTTTCTTTTTCCCCACAGCCTCTCCAACATTTGTTGTTGGTTGATTTCTCTATAGTAGCCATTCTTTCTGGTTTTTTTTTTTTTTTTTTTTTTTTACTGCCGGCTCAGCCTTCTCTGGGGGGGTGAGGCTGGCGCAGCATGTAGTGCCGGGGATTGAACCACAGTCCTTGTGATTGCTTAAGCTTTCCTAAGCAGGAACGTTAGTCTGCTGAACCATCTTGCCAGCCCATGGGTTGTTAATTGTTGTCATTGGCTTTTAAGGTTGTAAGCATTTTTTTAAAATTTTAAGTTTATTTTTATAAAGTTATTAAGTTTTTAAAATATGACCATTGCTCCATGCTGGAGTTTTCTCACTGTAATAGTGGTTTCCTTCAGTCTGTCCCTTTTATTGGTTCAGCCTGGCTGCATGAAGTTCTGTCTTCCTGATGGGCTAGTGTTGTCATAGCCTCATTGACACAGTCTCTCAGTCTCGTGGAGCCCCTGTCTGGTAAGGGATCCAGACCTGCAGTGCAGCCCTGAGGACAGTTCTACAGTGAGGCACCTGCATATCTCTGCACAGAGATGGCTCATCTGCAGAAAGACCTGTTTCCGTCATGGATGACGTGCATGTGCAATCATTTACCTATTCGAGCTCTGGTTGTTTTTCTTAAATATTTTTTAGAGTTCTGAATATAGAATAGTGGATGACCCTTTGTGTTTGATTGTACATTTTCCAAAGACAGGAGCTATCTTCCTTATTCTTACTCATATTTTGCTTAGTTTTACATTTCAGTGTAATCCATACACCATTTTTTTTTTTTTTTTTTTTTTTTGGCGGAACTGGGGATCAAACTCGGGACCTCGTACTTGCCAGGCAGGCACTTGTGCCCCTGAGCTATCTCCCCAGCCCCAGTCTACCATTTCTTTTGTAATTTCTGGTCATTTAAAAAACTGAACAAACTGATGCTTTGTCTATAATTTGTCTCTACCCCCCACCCCACCCCACCCTGCCTTGGAGGTGGTACTGGGTATTAAACTCAAAGTCTTCAAGACAGAGTGTCAGGGAGTCACTAACTTGCCACATTTGGCTGAGCTCAAGTTTACATTCCTCCTCCTTCAGCTTCCCCGCATGCTGGGCTTACAGGCATATAATTTGGTTTTTTTGTTTGTTTTTTTTTGTTGTTGTTGTTGTTGTTTTCAGGCATATAATTTGATTCTCTATCCAATCGTTTAGAGGAGCTTACTATGTATTATTCATCTATGGACTACTTTTCCTGGAGCTTGTTTACTCTTGGGTTTCTGAAGAGCAATCAATAAAATCAAATAAACAATTTCTTGAGCAACAAGAGAAGTCATGAGGCATTAATCTAATTTGAATGCTAATCTTAACATCCAGGTTGAAAGTACAAGTTTTTAGTAAAATTTGAAAATAGAAATGTCACTGTGTAATGAATATCCCTCTGATGTAGAACTGCTGGTGGTCAATAAGAAAATGGAATTTTTATGCATTCACAGAGATCAATAGCTAAAGAGACACTTAATTGACCCAGAGAGGCTGGTCAGTCTTGTTCTCTTCCTGACAGTTAGGTCCCACTGACCACTGCCCTTTGTTGTGAAATGCCACACTCCTTGTTCACAACACCCATTGCTCCCTTGGCTCCCCTTCCTCAGATTCCCAGCCCTACTTCACAGGGTGAACACTGGAGTACACCTCAGAGCTGGGTACTCTGAGCCCACTGAACTCTCATCTACAGAAAGCTTGCAGAGGACAGTGGTCCAGCATGCCAAGCCCAACCTTAATGTGCATCTTCATGGGGATGCTGCTGAGCCTTCATCTTGAACTCATCTTTCTCTTAAATCTCAGCCCCAAAATTCTCACCTCAAACTGTACAGTAGGACATTGTAGCAGTGAATCATGGCAGCTGAGGTTTCTATGTTCAGGGAACCTTAAGCCCCACTCAGAAACCTGGTTCATCCTTAGGCCTCTCTTCCTTTACATGTAAGTCTGATTGGTTCTGTTGTGGTAACTAATATCAAAGCCATAACTTCCAGTCCCACAGCACTGTTCATTATGGTCCTTCATGCAGTGTCCATGAGCAGTGTCTGGGCCCCACTCATACCATTAGTGATCCTGCCTGGATCAGGTGGTTGTACTTTCTCATAGACTAATCATAGGGCAGAGTATGAGAGATGCCGTGAGAGATTTTTTTTCCTCCCATGAGGGATCTTAAGCCAAATGCACTTCTCCTTACTCCAGCCAGCACAGAGACCCCCAGTTTTGCTGGTGACCCTGACATAGGAGCAGCCTACATCTGGGTCATATATTAACTTCTAACCCAATGGGATGATTTCTGGTCATTTAATTTCACCTTCTGGATATGGATTTGAGAAGTTTGTCTATTCTAAAACATACTTGTGCCAATTAATTTACCCGTGATAAAGTGAAATAGAGTGTCTTTTTTTTTTTTCTATCAAATCAGCAGCAATGTGTTCTAATTCTGTGTTCATACATTGAGTTCGATATAGATTCCTTCTCATGATTAGAAAAATAATCCCAGCAGGACCTAAGTGCTAACTTAAAAAGTTTTTTGTGTTAACTTATTTACGTATATATAAAGATTACACCAAGTATAAAACCTTTGAACTAATTATATTTTTGTACAAAACCCAAAATCGTTACAAATAAACAAATAAAACCACAAAAGCAATAAAGTTCAAATTAAACATGAATTGATGTAATGAATGGCTTTTGCCCAGATTGGCCTCTGCTGGGAGCAGAAGTCTGGAAAGCACTGGATCTTAGCAGCATAAGGCAGTGGCTTGTGCCTTGCTGTGACTCATGTACCATGCTGTGGCCCCCTGTTGAAATGCACAATACCTTTTTCCTATTAACATGTGACAAAGCCAGATAGTTCTTGAATACTCTGTTGGGATATAGCTCAGTGGCACAGCACCTACCTGGCAAGCAAGGCCCTGAGTTCAATTCCTGGTATCAGAAAAAAAAAAAAAAAAAAACAGCTAATAGTGGTACACAGCTATAATCCTAGCAGCTAGAATAGATTTGTTTCAAATTTGAGGCTGTCCTGAACTACATAATTCCATCCCAAAAAGTCAAAATGAATACACAAACAACCCTGAATCAATATTGTCATTTTAACATTAGGACATACCAGCCAGGCATGGTAGTACATGCCTGTAAACCCAGCACACTTAGGGGTCTGAGGCAGGAGGATCACTCAGTTCAAGGCCAGCCATATTGTGAGACCCTGCCTCAAAAAAAAAAAATATCATCAAGTAGGAAAGTATTTACATAATGTAATCATTATGTAGTATAAAAACGTAAATTTAGCCTGGTACATTACTATAATCTCAGTATTTAAGGAAGCTGAGACAGGAGGATCATTGCAAATTCAAGACCAGTCTGGGTTACAAAGTAAGCTCAAGGCTAGCCTGGACTGTATAGCAAGGCCCTGTCTAAAACACACACAAAAAAGTAATTTTTTATGTTTATTTTTGAGGTAGTCTATGTAATTCAGTCTGGCCTTGAACTCACTATGTAGTTTGGGCTGGCCTCAAACACACATGGATCCTCCTGCCTCACAAGTGTGGGGATCACAGACGTGCACCACCATGCCCAACTGAACATTTTTTTTCAGTAAATTTTTCTTTAAAAAAAGAATTTGCAGGCTGGGGAGATAGTTCAATGGTCTAAGCACCTACCTGACAAGTGCAAGGACCCAAGTCTGATACCCAGTCGCTGTGCTGAGCTGGCCAGTAAAACGAAGTGTGGTGGTGCACTCCTGTAATCCCAGCACTGGGGGAGGCTGAGATAGGAGGATCATCCCAAGTCTAAGCTGTGCAGCAAAACCCTGCATTAATTTATTTATTTGCTGTCGGGCATGGTGGTTCACACCTATTATTCCAGCACTTTTGAGTCTGAGGCAGGAGGATCGATGTGAGTTCAAGACCAGCCTGGGCTATAAAAGTGAGCTCAAGGCCAGCCTCAACTGCATAGTGAGACCCTGTCTCAAAAAGACCAAAAAAAAAAGGGTGGGGGGACAATTTGCAAAGAACTTTCAGTCTCCTAAGAACTCTCAGATTCTGTTTTTATGTGCTAGGAATGCTGTGCACTTGAAGGCCAGACACAAATTTTTGAGTTGTGAGAGTGTGGTCAAGTCCTTCACCCTCTAGGCTAGACTACAGAGTCCATGCTTCTCTGCCATCAGAAAAACTGAAAGTTAGACTGGCCAGGTATCTCAGCAGATTAAATCGTCTGCTTAGGTAAAGTGGATCCCCGATTCCTGATCCCCGATATCACAAATCTTGCTGGCCCCACCCCCGGGGAGCGCTGAGGCAACAATTGAGATTAGGCAAGGTGGTGTTATGCCTACAGTCCCAGCACTTGGGAGGCTGAAAACAGGAGGATCACTACAAGTCCAATCTGTGTAGTGAGACCCTGTAGATCCTGTACCAAATACATTAAAAATGAATGAATGATTGATTGATTGAATGAATGAATGAATAAAAACTGAAACTATAGGATTCTCTGTGAGCTGATTTTCAATCAGTAGTCTGAAACAATGGAATCCTACCCCAAAAATGTTATGGGGGGCAAGGCGGGCTCTCCGGGGAAAACTCTTCTAAGCCCTTTCTTCCTTTTGTTAAAGTGTAAAAACTGATCCCAGGTGGATGACTTCCTGGGGTATAGGGAACCTCCAAATAATATAAGGGTAAAATGATCTCCCAACCTGAGAAGTACCTGGGATGAGTTCGTGTTCTCTAAAACCGAAGAATGAATTTCAGGAGCAAATGGAGGTTATGGGCAGAATATATTTATTAGGGGAAAAAAGCTCCTGTCCAAGGGAGGGACAGGAGGGGGTGGTCTCAAGTGGGTTGTCCCTAGGAATCTGTCTCTTCCAGGGACTTTTGTAGAGGAAAACCATGTGATAAGGTGGGTCTAAGGTAATGGAGAACATGGGAACTCGCTTAGGTGGGCATGAGGTAGGACAAAACTGTGGTCAGCCAATGAGATTACAAGTACCATTGGTCAGGTAAAATTGATTAAAATCAGGATCAAATGGGGAAGCAAGTCATGCAGCAAGTAGGCAAGCATACCGAACAAGGTCTCTTCCTGTTGGGCTTGGGCCAGTGACTCTTCAGGCTCTTTCAAGGTGATAGATATGTATTTAACATTATCAATCCCTGATGCCCTTCCTTAGGGAAATATGTGGCTGCATTTGTTTATTTTTGTCTTCAGATCTGGCCTAGAGTGTCTGTCCATGGTTGTACACTCACCTTGTCTTCCATGTTGTCCTTGAGGGCCTAGTCCTGTCTTAACTGCCTATAATATTTCTATCTAATTTAGCTACCTACAACACTTTCATTGCAGATTCTGATTCTCCGTACAGCCATGAAGTTATGCCTCTCCTCTACCCACTGTTTGTCTACCTCCACCTCAGCCTGGTCCAGAGCAGCCCGAAGAGCACAGTGGAAAGTTTCTATAGCCGCTTCCATGGAATGTTCCTACAGAATGCAAGCCAGAAGGATGTTATTGAGCAGCTGCAGACCACCCAAACCATCCAGGACATCCTGTCCAACTTTAAGCTTCGTGCATTCCTAGATAATAAGTACGTGGTCCGTCTCCAGGAAGACAGCTACAACTACCTGATCCGCTACCTCCAAAGTGACAACAACAGTGCTCTGTGCAAGGTCCTCACCTTACATATCCACCTGGATGTGCAGCCTGCCAAGAGAACAGACTACCAGCTCTATGCCAGTGGTGGCTCCTCCCGCAGTGAGAGTAGCAGCCTGGAGCCCCCAGATGTGCCCAGCCCCATTCTGCAGAATGAGGCTGCCCTGGAGACCTTACAGGAGAGCATCAAACGCGTCAGGGAAGGCCCCCCCTCCCTCACCACCATCTGCTGCTATGCCTTCTACAACACAGAGCAGCTACTAAACACTGCAGAAATTGCCCCCAACAGCAAGCTGCTGGCTGCTGGGTTTGATAACTCCTGCATAAAACTCTGGAGTCTACGGTCCAAGAAGTTGAAATCAGAGCCCCACCTTGTAGACACGTCACATATCCGTTTGGCTTGTGATACTCTGGAGGAAGAGGTAGGGGTGTTGCTTTTTCTTCCTTGGTCTTCCTCCTATTAAAATAGCTTCCCAAACTTGACAGCTTTTAGGGGGAATACTTACTCCTGTCATCATGCAGCCATAGCCAAACTAATGCCATTTAACTAGTCACTGAATCCTCATCCCTCACCTTAGTGGCAAAAACTTGTCTCACAGCATTAACTTAACTATGTAAGTGAGTAGCCAGTATTTATTACTGTCTGAAAACTAGATGTTATCACTAAAGCTAACTAAAGACCTTTATCTAATGTTGACTTTAGTTGAGATTACACTTGGTGTCCATCTGCAAGTGTGTGCACTACTGTACAACTCTATAGACATTAGAAATGTAGCCAGATGTGGTAGTGCATGCCTATAATCCCAGCATTCTGAGAGGACGAGGCAGGAAGATTGGAAGCTAAAGCCCAGCTTGTGCAATTTAGTAACTTAGCAAGACCCTGTCTTTTTAAAATTTTTAAATTAAAAAAAAAAAAGATTGGAGATATAGCTAACACAAAAGCCATTCAGTCCTTCATGTAGAAAACTAGAGAAAAACATTGATGTTGGTAGGTCAAAGGTCTGCACTGGCACTGTGTTCACCATAGAAGCCAGTGCTGCTTTACATTTGCTAACACACTGACATCTCTGCACTGGGTAGGACCAGCCTTCTGAGGTGAGCTCTGGCTCATTATGCCCAGGTAGCCCCACACTTCGCTGTGGAAAGTGACACAGGAAGTAGAGCCACCATGTCCTCTCAATCAGTACAGTGCTCTGTGGTCAGATTGTGCTTTGGAGGACAGGCATGAGAACAAAGGGAAGCCCTGACAGCCTGAGTTCCACATCACCAGATGGGGCTTTGGAAGAATGTGGTCCAAAGTAGACAAATCAGCTTTGCAAAGTCGATGTCCTGAAGGCCTACACAAGTTGGGGTAAACATTTTCATCCTGTCACCACTTAAATTCAGGGAGCCTTGCCTCGAGGTACTTGGCATATAAGACTGTTGGACAGAGTTTGAGAATCCTAAGAATAAAAGCTCACCCTGACTAGGTAGTTGCTTATGAGGATTTGGGAATATCATGCATTAAGCAGAAGCCATGGCTCCCTGCACCTGCGTCTGTGTTGAGTCCCCAGTAATCTTACGGTCTTTGAACTTTGGTTCTTGGAACTGAGAGTAGGATAGACGGATCTTGTTATGATTAGTAAAGAATCTAGATTCCTTGTACAGCTCTGATTTCTAGAATTCTACCATCCCACAGAATATCTTTTGTTACACTTGTATGAATCTTATTGGTTTTTTTGGTTTTATGTTCATTTATTTATTTGTTTTGTCTTTTTTGAGACAGGGTCTCACTATGCAGTTCTGGCTGGCCTTGAGATTACTTTTGTAGTCCAGGCTGGTCTCAAACTCATACTGATCTTCCTTCCTCCCAAGTGCTGGGATTACAGGCATGTGCCACCACGCCCAGCTATTTTGGGGGCTTTGGGGTTGTTTTTTCCTTTGTATTTTTGTCTTTTTTTTTTAATGGCAGGCTCAGCCTGCCCTGGAGGCAGGGCTGATGCAGCATGTGGTGCCAGAGATCATTGTGCAATTTATGAGGATTTGGGAATATCATGCATTAAGCAGCAGCCTTGACTCCCTACACCTGCCCTTGTGTTGAGTCCCCAGTAATCTTACAATTGAACTGCAGTCCCTGCGGTTGCCTCAGCTTGCCTAAGCAGGCGTTTTAGACTGCTGAGCCATCTCACTGGCCCCTTTATCTTTTTGAGACAGGGTCTCACTATGCAGTTCAGGCTGGTGGTCCAGGCTGGTCTCAAACTTGCAATAATCCTTTTACCTGAGTCTCCCAAATGCTGGGGTTACAGATGTGCATCACCATGTCCAGCTCACGTGTATGAATCTTAAAACTTCCCTGTGATTGCTACTTCATATACAGCTCAGGGATGCTCCTTTACTTCCAATGTTCTGTAATTACCAAAAAATAGTATTTTTAGTGATCTTATTAGCTTTGGTAATACACATTTTGGAAATTGTTCTGGCATTAAAAATCAATATAAAAGATAATAGCTCCAGACATAATGGCACAGGTATATAATTCCAGCACTCAGGAGGCTGAGGCAGTAGGACAGCCTGGACTACATGAAGGAAGGAAGGAAGGAAGGAAGGAAGGAAGGAAGGAAGAAGGAAGGAAGGAAGGAAGGAAGGAAGGAAGGAAGGAAGGAAGGAAGGAAATTAGAAATTTTACAGCATGTGTATCTCACCTCAATTTTGAAAGATCAGTAGTGCTAGTAGCAGAGCACATGCCTAGCATGTATAAGGCCCCAAATTTGGCTTCTATCTCCAGTGCTACAAAAAGCAAAATAATAATAAACATGGGGAAGAAATAATAAGTGGATATCCCTAGATAGGCATCAAGTTTTCTCTATTATGCCAAATGAAGTGCCCTCTAGCTTCTGTTACCCTGATGAAGTGCTCTAGGTTGGCTCTGAGGTGGGACCGGCAGCTGTCTCCTGCTCCAACTAGTGCATCTGCTCTGTATGAGAGGAGACCAAAAGGTATGTGGCTCTTGGCTTGTTGCTTGACAACTGTGTGTTTCATTGTCTGCACAGAAGGCAGAACTGCAGACAAGTCAGCCTCAGTGTTTCTCTTTGGCACCTGTGCACACCCACACACTGTACCCCATCCTACCCCACCTCTGTAGCCCACATGAAGCACCTCTGTTCATCCTTTTGGGTCTAGTAGTTCCTGTCAGCTGCTATCCTTGAAGACCTCTCAGAGAAGTGGTATTGTCAGAGACTTCCATTCTGTAACTTGTGGGTAAACGCTATCCAGTGGGTATATGATATGAGCCCACACATGTGATTTTTATTTTTCTAGTGGCTATATTTAAAAAAATAAAAACATTTGTCAAAATCAATTTTAGTAATGTACTTAAATACTAATGTATTCAGTATGAGCCACTTGTGGGGGCACACATATATAATTCCCAACATTTGGGAGCCTGAGACAGGAGGATCGTTGCAAGTTTTAGCCCAGTTTGGGCTACGTAGTGAGTTCAAAGCCAAAGCCAGCCTGAACTACATAATGAGACCTATCTCCAAAATAAATGAATAAATACATAAAATAATGTATTTAGTAGGTACAAAAATGCGATCTGGCACATATGAGCAAAATCTTAAATACTAATGAAGTCTGTTATATATCTCTTACATTGATTTTGGTTTGTTTTAGGAGAGTTGTCTATTTTGGAGGTTGGTTTAGGTTTTTGGGGGGTTGTTTGTTTGTGACAAGGTCTTAGTGTGTAATTCAGGCTGGCCTTGAACTCACTTAGCAGCCCAACCTGGTCTCAAACTTTTTTTTTTTTTTGGTGGGACTGGGATTCAAACTCACAACCTTGGTTTTGCCAGGCAGGCACTTGTGCCACGAAGCTATCATATCGCTCTGACCCCGGTCTCAAACTTGACAGACCTCTAGCTCAACCTCTCAAGTACAAGGATTACAAGTGTACCACCACGCCTGGCTTGCTTTCCAGTTTTAATCTACTCAGAAGCCCAGCTTCCTGGGCCTGCCAAATAGCTCAGTGGATTAAGGTGCCTGCTTTAAGCAGACACAGTGGCCTGGTTTGATCCTGATTCCAACCCCTCCCCCAGGGCACCTGAGACTGGGTGTGGCAGTGCATGCCTATAATCCCAGCTCTTTGGGAGACTGAACACAGGTGGTTCACTACAAATGCAATCTACATAGTGAGACCCTGTAGAACCTTACAAAAAGAAAGCCCAACTTCCTGACAGTCAACAGGGAAGGTGTACCACATGCCTGTAATCCAGCACTTGGGAGGCTGGGGCAGGAGAATTGCTGTGAGTTCAAGGCTAGCCTGGACCACATAGTTAGACCTTGTCTTAAAAAAATAAAAATAAAATAGCTGGGCATGGTGGTACATGCCTATAACTCCAACTCTCAGGGGGCTGAGGCAGGAAGATTGTTGTGAGTTCAGGACCAGTCTGGGCTACAAAGTGAGCTCAAGGCCATCCTGAACTGCCTAGTAAAACCCTGTCTCAAAAAGTTAAAAAAAAAAAAAGCGGCGAAGAGGGAGGGAGGGACTAGGAAATTGCAAAACTGTGTCCCCTTTGCTCTGTAGAAACCAGAAGTATTCATCCTGCTTCTTTTAATGCTTAGTGTAGTCATAAATCCCAGGATAGACACAGTTGTAGTTAAAGGAGCTTGTCTGTGAGGGATTAAAGAGAATAGATTTGAAAGCAGGCAAGCTCTCTGTGGAGAAGGCTATGGGAGTGGACCCCAAGCACTGTTGCCATCTGTCTCCTCTCCCATCCTCATGTACAGGAAATTATTTCCAGGAGCCGCAGGAGTCACTTGGCTCTGTTTTAGCATTTCTGGATCCATGGCTTATCTTCTTTCTTTGGGAGAAATGTGTGAGGCCCTCCAGAAAGTCAGTATTTTAAACTTTTTTTGTATCAGTACTTGGTTGAATTCAGGTCCTCAAGCATAGTTGGCAGACACTACCAATGAGATACACTCATATTTGTATTTCTTTTGAAACACTAGCCATTTAGGGCAGCTTGTGTGATGAAGGAAGGTGTGGTACACTGGTAACCACCTGTTCTCTGCCTTGCCATTCTTACACATGTAGGTTTTATTTTGGCCACACTCCATAGTTCTGCATTACTCACAAAGTGAGATCTTATCTGTGTACAAACATAGCTGTCTTCATCATTTCCCCATTGTGGGGGTAATAAACCTGCGTGGATATTTTTGATTGCTTTTTTTTTTTTTTTTTTTTTTTTTTTTTTTTTTTTTTTTTTTTTTTTTTTTTTTTTTTTTTTTTTTGGTACTGGCGTTTGAGCTCAGGACCTTGCACTTGCCAGGAAGGCACTGTGTCACTGAGCTATATCCCCTGCTCTGTGTGGTTATTTTTAAGTGGGATAGAAGCATGGAGCTACAAGGCTTATAAAACAGCTAGAACTGATAAAAGACAGTGTGCCATAAAGGAGGAGAATTTAAGAACTTGAACTCAAAAGCAAACCTTTTCATGTGACATATATCAGAGTTAACAGTAAAAGTTACCATCAGCTGCCTTCAGTCAGATCTGATACAACATTATCCTCCATTTGAGAGCAGAGCAGGCAGGATGAAGTGATAACAGCATTGTTCTCCTGTGTCTGATGTGCTGTAGTCTTAGTTTCAGGGTGGATTTAAAGAAAGCATTGGGCAGGTTGCACCTCTGCCCAGTTACTAAGTTCTGTGGAGATTGTTTTCCAGGTGTGACTAGGGCAGGATCACTGTTGAGACAGGTACTATTTCTCAAGTAGGTTGACCTCTGTATGTTCTTCTCCTGGGCCTGTCTACCCTGTAAGGCCAATAAACATTTTTTTATTGTGTGTTTCTCGCCTGTCCCACCCTGATGTCCCAGGAGGATGAGGAGGATAGCGCAGGCACAGAGATGAAGATCCTGCGGGGACACTGTGGACCAGTATACAGCACACGTTTCCTCACGGACAGCTCAGGGTTGCTCTCTTGTTCTGAGGACACGTCCATCCGGTACTGGGATCTGGGAAGTTTCACCAACACTGTGCTGTACCAAGGACATGCCTACCCCGTGTGGGACCTGGACATCAGCCCCTACAGCCTATACTTTGCCAGTGGGTCCCATGACCGCACTGCCAGGCTGTGGTCCTTTGATCGGACGTACCCGCTGAGGATATATGCAGGACACCTGGCAGATGTGGACTGTGTCAGATTCCACCCTAACTCTAACTATTTAGCCACGGGCTCAACTGACAAGACTGTCCGGCTGTGGAGCGCCCAGCAGGGGAACTCTGTGAGGCTCTTCACAGGCCACCGTGGCCCCGTGCTTTCTCTGGCTTTCTCTCCCAATGGGAAGTACTTGGCATCTGCTGGCGAGGACCAGCGGTTGAAATTGTGGGACCTGGCCTCTGGGACCCTTTTTAAAGAGCTGAGAGGCCATACAGACAGTATCACGAGCCTCGCCTTCAGCCCTGATAGTGGCCTAGTGGCCTCTGCCTCCATGGACAACTCAGTGCGTGTGTGGGACCTCCGGAACACATGCGGTAGCACACCTGCAGATGGCTCCTCCAGTGAGCTTGTGGGTGTCTACACTGGGCAGATGAGCAGTGTCTTGAGTGTGCAGTTCATGGCCTGCAACCTGCTTCTGGTGACGGGGATTGCACAGGAGAATCAGGAGCACTGATTCATACATTGGCTGGAATGGACTGGGCTATGGTGAGAGGCCTCTGGCCACAACATGGATGTACTGAGCAAGTTACTGACAGACTATGAAAGAGCCCGACCCCATGCAGCCTTAGTGTTCTGGGACTCAGGCCGGGCCAGGGCATGGCTCAGTGACACCTGGACTCAGATGAACACTGGGATGCCTTGAGGTCGGTGGCATGTTCCTAAAGGACCCTTGGGACCCCATGTGCAAGCACCTTCCTGTTTGCATCTTATCCTCCTCCCAGTGTGCTTACTGAGGGTAGTTGCCAAGTGCCCTCCACAGCACCCCTAGACGCCCTTAGCTGGGCCACCCTCAAGGAGGGAAGTGGGGACAACTGGGAAAGGGAAGGATGATCCTTTTCCTGGATGACAGAACCAGGATTTTTTTTATTATTATTATTGATTATTACTATTACTGCGAAGAGGAGACCTAGCACTGGCAGAGGGGAACGTCTCTGCTTTTATCTTCAGGTTTGACTCCTGGCACTGGCTGTGATACTTGTAATTTTGAGCTTCAGGGAATTCAGAGATTTTGGTGGCACAGTGTATCAGGAAAAAGTGAAGTCTGGAGTGCACATTGAGCACACCAACGACATGTTCATGGATGTCAGTGGGTAGGGTGACTGAGAACACTGGGCTCCTGCAGTGACGGGGTAAAGAGTCTTTCTTGGCTGCACTTCTATCAATAATTCTTTCCCCTGAAAAGAAAGATTATAGTAGGGTGGGGTGCAGCTTACTAGTAGCGCACTTGCCTAGCATTTGTGCAGCTCTGGGCTTAATCCCCAGTACCATCAAGAAAAGAAAAGATACAGTAAAAAATAATTTGCAGTAAGTCACAAGATAGAATTAGTGTTAGTCTTCAGAGTGACCGTTAATCAGCTCTCCAGAAGCGAGCGCATCACAAGGTGAATCCTGAGTGTGCGTGCACATGTCAAACTGTGCCCTGAGGATGAAGCAAGTTCTAATGTATGGGGAAAGGATTAAATATTTGTTTTCTGAAAAGAGTTATTTTGTATTTTGTTTTCTATTAAAATGTATTTAGTTTCCAAAAAAGCCCACAAGTGTCAGTATCTCATTTACCTTCCTGAGACAAGTGTGTTCTGTCCTGGAGGGGCTCTAGCTTCTCTTGAGGGCAATGGCTAGACTTCAGCTAGACTGGTCCAAGGAAGGCAGGTACACTTTTGTCTACTTGTTGCTTTATCTAGTTCACTTTGAGTCCTTATTCCTCTTCATATCACTCTAATTACTGATTGTGTTCTAACATGTCACAAAACAGCAAACTGGAGACAAACACTACACAGAGTTTCTGGGAATTCCTGATTCCAGCTTCCTTCAAAGGTTCCATTAAAAATCTGTAAGGGCCATAAGAACTAGGTTGCTTGAAAAACTATTAGCTTGCAGGGCATGGTGGCATATGCCTGTAATCCCTTGAAGCTGAGGCAGAATTGTTGCAAATTTGAGGCCAACTTGGGCTACAAGAAGTGCTTTTTATTATTTAAACCAACATTACTGGCTTTATCAGTGTTTCTTTTCTGTGTGTGTGGCAGTCTCACTTTGTAATTTAGACTGGCCTCAAATACACAGTGACCATGCTGCCTTGGCCCCCTGAGTGCTGGGGTTACAGGCATGCACCACCATACCTGGCAATCAGTGTTTCTCTAAGTTCATACCTTAACTGTAAAACAAGTTAAAACGTGAATTAATCCACAGGTGATACATAACTCAGGGCTCCTGAATTTGTGCTGATGAAATGCTGCAACCTTTAGCTGTGGCTAAGAAGTCAAGGTACCACAGGTGGGTGTCCTGTGCTACACAAAGCCATAAGAAGTAAATGTTTGGGGCCAGGGAGATAGCTCAGGGATACAAGTGCCTGCCTTGCAGGTGCAAGGTCCTGAGTTTGATCTCCAGTTCTGGAAAAAAAAAAAAAAGTAAACACTTAACACATGCCGTGGTGTGATGTGACCTAATTGACCACCACAACTACTGTCTGCTCAGTGCTGACGCTAAATGGAAACCAGAAAACATCTCTTTTTGTTTTGTCTTTTTGAGACAGGATTTTGCTGTGAGGCCGGCCTTGAGCTCACTTTGTAGACCAGGCTGGCCTCAAACTTGCCACAATCCTGCCTCAGCCGCCCAAGTACTGGGATCCTGGGCGTGTACCACCATGCCCTTGGGGAGAAAAAAAAATCTTGATGAGAAACATTTTTCCTTAATTACAATCTTTCTTTTGGTCCTCAAAAAACCAGGACTCTAGAATTCCACTTGGTTGAATCTGTCATGCTCATGAGGCCAGCACAGAATGTAGGACCAACCAGGGATCAAATCTTGGTCCCTGCACTTGCTAAAGCAGGTGCTTGGTCCACTGAGCAATCTTGCCAGCCCTGGAAAGCTGTCTTTATCCCTCTTTCCTCAGCCACCTCCTGACTTATTTTGAGCTTCCTCTCATCTCCCCTTGGTAGGAGTTTCCAAGTCCTGTTCAGGGCCTCTGTATACTGGTGCCTCTGTGGAGAGTGGAGCCTGCACCTGAAGCTGAGCCAACGCTGGCATGTGGCTGCCAGTGTCTTGGCTTCATCCCAGCAAAGTGTAAGGACAGAGGGAAGAGCTATGGCTGCCAAAGCATACAGCAGTCTGCCGCCTGCAGCTGGGATGTGACAGGGTTGCTACTTGTGTGGGGACACAGGAGGGACTCCCTGTGCAGCAGCCCCACCCATCACTGACCCTGCTGAGTGCCACGCCACTTGTCTTCTCATGTGCTCACCTAGGGCCTTGTGCTCGTACAGCCCATGACTGGCACATTACTTTCCAAAGCCTTGTAGTTCTTCCTGGCTCTCCCTCATCCCTCCACCTTCCTGTGAATCAAACTGGTGAAATGGAAAGTGGGCCCTTGAGGAGGGGAAAGTGTAGCCCTAACTCTCTGCCAGGCACCCTACTCTGTAGAGTCCCATAACAGGGCCTAGGTTGAAATCAAAACAGCTTAGGTAAAACAGCAGAACCAGGGTTCCAGGACATTTTCAAGGTTAAGATACAGGAAGGAAGTAGAGGACAGTGAATGTTACCACATATTGAATCCATTCTGTGGCCAGAGATATAACTCAGTGGCATGGCACCTGCCTGGCAAGTACAAGGTCCTGAGTTTGATTCCCAGTACCAAAAAATAAAGCCAGAAACTTGGTAACCATATATTCTTTGCCAGACATGGTGGTACATGCCTGTAATCCTAGTAATCCCAGCACTCCCAAGGCTGAGGCAGAAGAATCATTGGGAGTTCAAGACCAGCCTAGACCACAAAGTGAGCTCAAGGCCAGCCTGAACTGCTTAGCTAGGCCCTGTCTCCAGACAATGTAAATGCCCTCCCCACATTGAGGATTCACATTTTCAAACTGAAGTACTGTAGTTATTTGCAAGTTCATCAATGCTTAGTCGAAATCTTCCTGGTGCTACGAAGTGCATACACCAGGGATCTAGCATTTCAGCACTGGTCTTCACTGTGGATGGAGTATTCTGTAAATTCAAAGGCCTTTGCAGCATGGCTCAAACAGCTAATGTAAAATGTGTCATTACATTTTCCACCACCTTGGCTTATTTAGCTGGTGTCTCAATTTCTTACTGAGGGATTGGCCTTGCACATC